>JABUQX010135499.1:0-7500 GCA_015478945.1 Trachelipus rathkii
AAAGTTTGATAAAAAAAAAACGTTTTTTTTTTGGTGGGAGAATAATAAAGAAAGGAATAAAGGAAGAAGAAAGAATTTTTCCGACTACTACTCTCCTTACCTCACTACTTCATATAAATTCTTTTCCTTACTATAACATCTTCCATAAACTTTTATTAAGTAACTAATAAAATTACCAAATATATATATATATATAAATATATATATAATATATATATGATAATAATTATATATATATATAATATATACTATATATATATATATAAATATAATATAATATATAAATCAATAATTATATATATATATAATATATATTTAATTATTAATAATATATATACAGACTTAAGTTTTTTTAACGAAGCAATAAGGCATAAGACCGAGTAAAGAGAAGAAAAGGAAGAAGAAGAATTGAAAGAAGAGTATTATCGATCCCCCAAATTCTCGCCACAACCCCCAATCCGGGAGCTAATGCAAACCTGCATCAAATTAACGTTAACGCACATATAGCATCAGCTAAACCTGCATTCAATGCCTCGTACATAAATATAAATCCCACCATCAACGTTATCCAACACATAACCCACGCATTAGCGAGTGTTTGAACGAACAAAGAACACAGTAGAAAAGAGAATTATGATAAAGCGTACCGAGTGAAAATTCGCTCTCTCTTTTTTATTATTATTAATAATTAATTTTCGGTTAATAATAAGCTATTTATCAAATCTCTTTACACGTTAAAAGGTCCTAATTTCTACGTAAGAATTATCCAAATTGAAGTGATGATATGGTTCATTACACAAAAATATTCTATACATATAAACTATCAATAAGCCTAATATAACCTATACTATCTCTACCTACTAATCATTACCATAACCTATATACTATATTATACCAAAACCACAAACATACTAAAGTAAACCAACATCTACTAACACTGAAAAAATAGGAATACACCCACCGCTATATACCCAACCGAATCAAAGAGAAAATAAAAAAAACATGCGAGATAACGCGACACGCAGACAGAAAAGAGCTAAAGGAATAAACAATGGAGAAAAAGGCAAGGGAAGAAAAATCACAAAAATGAATGCGGTAAACAAAGAAAAAAAAGGATCAAGACCTGTGGGTGGGTGGAGGTGGCTTATTGGAGAGAGAGAACAAGGCGCACCGGCACGGTGCCACGTCGAACGAAGGAAAAAAAAAAAGAAGGAATTGGTGAACAACATAACGAGGACGGCGACATATGTGATAGAAGAAGAGACGAGAGACGAGAGAGAGAAAACGAGAGGAGAGAGCAAGAGAGAGAGAGAGAGAGACAAGAGAGAAGAGGAAGGAGAGAGAGAGAGAAAAGCAGAGAGAAGAGTAAGAGAGAGAAGAAGAGAGAGCAGAAGAGAGAAGAGAAGAGACGAGAGAGAAAAAAAACGGACTGAAAGAGAAGAGAGAGAGAAGAGAGAAGAAGAGAAGGAGAAGAGAAGAGAGAGAGGAAGAGAAGAGAGAGAGGAGAGAGAGAGAGAGAAGAAGACAGAGAAGAGAAGAGAGAAAAAGAAAAGGAACGAGAAGAATAAAGAAAGAAGAAGAGAATTACCATATATTTTTCGACACAGCGCTAACACTCCTACGAAAGTCAATATTCCAACATGCACGAAAGATAATTACGAAAAGTAATTCCAAAAAACCTGTTAGATAAAGATAAGAACAAAAAATTTGTAAATTATAAGACTGTATGATAGAGGTAAACGTAACGAGTACCGACGAAAGGAATCGATCCGTAATACTCATAGAAATATGGATGAAATACGAAAAAATAACTTTAGACCACCGAAGGGGAACAGTGATGGGTGAAATAATAAAGGAGATGGTAGAGTACAACGGAGAGGGTAGAAAATTTGAGAAAGGTAGCTATGTATGACCTTACAATGAGACAGGCTTGAATAAAAGAATGAGCAATAAAGGCCGAGCTGAAACACAATATTAGAAAATTAATATAATCCAGGTAAATAGCTATAATATAGAAATAATTAATTATCTAATTGTATCAAATTTCGCTTTTTATATACAATAGATCGTATAGGCAGAAGAGAAATATAGAGGAGAAAGGGCGATTTGGCGCAACTACACTTTCGCAATAGCTACCAATCATATAATAAGGATAATGAATAGTATAGATGTAATAGAGGGATAAGAAGATAGTAAAATAAAATACTTAGGGGAACTGAATAAGTAAGAAAATATGTAGAGTAGAGTATCATATAATGAGTGTAAGAGAGAAAAAAAGAAATACTGATCCGTATTATAAAGATAAAAAAATAGAGTACATTCTACATAGCGATATAGTGAATAAAGAAGAGCATGCAGTGATATTAATAATGTATATACTATATATAATAGAGAGAGGAAGAGAAAAACTGACCTGGATAATATATAAATAAGAAAATAATAGTATTAATAATTATAAACTTGACTAGCATGATCCTTGCTCACTCCCTCCCGCAGTGTGATAGTAATTGAATAAAATCCCCTTAAAGTAATTTCCCATCATGCGGCATTAACTGGGCCTAGCAGAGAATACGCGGTATGTGTTTGAACCACACCGCACGATGCAAACTAAAAAAGAAGAAGGGCGCGGAAGAGATGTTTGCCTAAGTAAGGGTGAATAGAATAGACACAAACCCACACAACAGAACAGGAACGAGCGAAGCTACACATATTCACGAGTCAAACACTGCGCGTCAGGGTCGATACAGAGCACCAGAGCACAAAGAGTGAAATCTTAACAAAACCGAGAGAATATGAAGTGATGAAGTAGATAAAGGGATAACGGTTGCAACATAGCACCTTGTGAACACCTCTTTTAGGTATCGATGATGATAGTGGTCTAAAAAGACAACGATACGGGACGTATCAATGAGAGGCGACACTGCATAACGGGCCAGTTCAAGGGACTACCAGAGAGGGAAAAATTGTTTACGGGATATTTAATTTTTAATCAAGTAACTAGTCAAGATTGAGGAGCGAGTAGAGATGTAGAAGGAGCATGAGCAGTTATCCTTATCCAAATAACAATAGGATATTCACGGGACGGTTTAACTGTAAATATTGTCACATCCTGTAGGGGTTGAGAAGTATGTTAGACACCATAAGACACCAAGGTAGTGGCGGGAAGAGCGCGCCGTGGGTTCACTGTTTGCTGGGGTGATATGATATCCATAGCAGAGAACATTAGTTCAGTCCGCATCTTCTTTTAAAGTCATCGATAAGGAGCGGAGATGATGGTACCAAAACGGACACATTAGACGTTATGAGTGCATAGGACGCGCCTGCAGAGTTAAGAACAATCCAAGCAAAAAAAGGGGAAATTACTTAAGGGTTATTATTTATACATAAATAAAGAGGGAATGATAAAATATATATGATAACATATATAGTATATATAAATAAATAAGGTATAAGATATTAAGGTAATATATATAATATATACATTTAGTAAATTAAGCTATAAATATTGTACCACTCTTACTAAACAAAATACAATATATATATATATATAGTAATAATATAACTTATCATTTATCTATAATTCTATATATATATATCTATATATCCATATATATATATTTTAATATATATTATATATATATTTATATATATATTATATAACAATATAAAAATATAAACCTTATATTAATAAGACCAATCTATACTACATAAATTTAAGATAACCATATCATATATATAATATAAATAATATAAAATATATATATATAATATATATATATATATATATTATATATTATCATATATATATATATTATATATTTCTATATAAATAACTAAAACTCACTTATAATTAATAATAACATATATTATTACTTAAATATCAGATAAAACCGTTAAGTCTATACGCCACCATTCACGGAAATTAAGGATCGTTGAGGATCAAAAAATTACGCAGTATAGTCTAATAAGAGTAATTATCACCTACTCTTAGGGGAGGCAGACTGCCCTCCACCTACATAAAATAAAATAAGAAATATATATATATATGATATATATATATATATCTATTATAATAAATTCCTATAATAATAATATATAATTAAATATATAATATATATATATATAATATATAATTAAATTATATTAAATAAAATATATATATATATAATAATAAAATATATATTTAATAATATATATATAAATTAGGTGAAATCTGGCCATCAATAATAAATTAGGGAATGGTGCCTTCTAGTAACTAGATGAAATGAATGTGACTTGAGTGTGATGGAACAACTTCGAAATCTGCATATTATTCGGATAGTAAATGAAGAGTTAGCGAATAGTATGAATTATGTGGGCTTTGATGTTGCAAGAAAAGGAATAGGTCTTATCGGGGTAGAAAAGTCATTAATAAAGGAGGAGGTAAATGGGCAGCAGAGCGGAAAGTTGAGAATTGATAAATCATGACAGGTATCAAGATGAAACTTACCTGTGAAATTTGATCAAAACGGAGAGCGAGAATGGTAATTGATATGCATTTTTGAAAAGTTCTTGGTACAAAGCATATTATGGAGGGTATAGTTACCAAGGGAGTATAGGATGAGAGAATAACATATAGTACTTTATAAGGGTAAGATAGGAATAAGGTATCTGATTTTGGAATTATAAAGGGAATTAGTTTAAGATTATGATAGCTGGCTCCACCAGAGAACTACTACCTAGAATATAATACCACATATCGAGATGAAAGAATGCATAGAGATGGCTGAAGGACTGATTGTGAGAGCAGGTGCTTTTATAAGTAGTAGATGGAATAATGAGAATTCAAAAATCTTATACTTGAAACAAATGATTGAGAAAATGAGAAGAGAAGAAGAATAAATTTTTATTAAGTTTTTTGGATTTGCAACCAGGCGTATGAAATGATTATGATAATTAAGGGAAGTTCTATTACAGGTGTTAGTGATATTGGTAGTTGGTGAGTAGGGCATCTAAAATGGAATCAAAGTATGTAATGCAGGTATAGTGAAAGCGTGTTGTAAGACTAATGGAGTTAAAGTAATATCATATTAATACACGGATGAGGCAGGGATGTGCTATGTTTCTTGTTATTCCAATTTGTGTATAGATGGGTTATAAGAAATTAGAGTGGGGTTTGTGGCAGGGAATGGTGATAGAATGAGGAGGAGGGAAGAGAGTGGAGGGTGCCTACTTATTAAATGCGGATGATTTGGGTTTTGTGTGGCGAATTGAGAGAGTTTAAGAGGATTGGTAGAGAGATTTGGTGGTGTGTATGAGATGCCTTGAAGGTAAGACGTTGATAAGGTAGATTATGGTTTGATAGAAGAACAGTCCTCAGTGTGAAGATATGTTAACTGGTGAGCAGCTGGAACAAGTGTTGAGTTTATATTTTGGTATATATTTGGATGAAAAAGGAAGAAAAAATGATGCAGAGTGTAGTAGGAAAGTTATAGAGCACATGGTAAAGGAAGGTGGAATAAGAAGATACAATTAATCATAGGTGGATGTAAAGGGATAAGTCTTGAGTGCGTTAGGGTCTTACATAAGAGGATATATTTTGTAATAATAATGATATGCTGAAAAATTTAATATAACAACAATAATACTAAGAACGTAATATTAATGTCATATTTAAACGCTAAAGTACGGAGTAACGGCACTTCTTAATTTTTCTTTCAAAGGAAAGATAAGATAACGAACTACTTTTCAATAGTAACGTAGTATTATGGAACTCCTTTTTTAGTAACGATGTCACTCTGAATATATTAATAAAAATCAAAATTATATAGTATATATATTATATTATTATATATATATTATACTATATATCTTTATATATATATATATGTTTCATATTAGTGAGATATAAAAATTCACTCAATTATGTATATACAATCATATATAATATTATATATTCTATTATATATATATAATCCTTATGTATCAACTCCTAATATATATATTTCATATATATATATCCTAATATATACTTATATATATATTATATATATATATTTATATTATAATATATATGTCCACTATAATATATATATATATATATATATATATATATGAAGTGGCATGATTGCTTGGAGTTATCTCTTTTCTCCTCCACTTCATAAGCTGTAGTTGAAGTTTTTTTTCATATTCCTCCACTGCACAGGTAGCCTTGGTAGCCCCTCGTATTAGACTTCGTTTATCTTTGAGGGACCTAAGTATCTACAGGTACTTGGGTATTTCTGCTGAAGCCACCTTCGTCACCGAGTAAAAGAGGCCATATGAGACGCTTTGATTGGTACTTCGAGGCTAATGAACCGTCAAAATATTTATAAAACCATTTTTTAATCTGAAAAACAGATTTCTTCGAGTGTTTCAGAATTGCTTGACGAAATTAGGCAATTAAACAATCTCTTCAGTTACTAAGAAATTATTCACTGACCTAAAGTTAGGCCTAATAATCAATTTATAATTTTTATTATAATTTTATTATACCCGAATCTCTTGTACCTACAACTAAGTTCACATTCGAAATATTAATTTCTATTTGAAAGACGCATTCAAAGCAAAAGAAACGAGTAAATGCATGTTATAATCCAGGTCTTAGACTCAAAGTTAAAAACAATATTTTTTATAAAATATGATGCAAAATGATGTAAAAGCATATTTACAATTAATTTCCTTAATTTATTAACGTATTGCCAAAGAAAATACCTTAAATACAAGATATAATAAAGGCTCTTTTAATTCTGAAATAAATCGGCAAAAAAAGTGCTTTTCCTACAATACTTTTTTCCTTTGAAATGCTTTCTCTTGGTGCAAAAGGTTTGCTTACTTATTTTGTAATCTAAAGCTCTGTTAAACATTACAATACTAATAACTTTTATACAAAAAGGGACATAATATCATGACAAATATTATACAACTAAATATTATAAATAAATGTTATAGTAACATTAATTATAAGTACAAATTTAATTTTAAAGTCATATATATGAATTGTTAGCGTCACAAAAGGTGTGACCTCAAGTCTAAAGCGTCATTGAGAAAACCATTTTCTCCTACTCTTTTCCTTTTCTCCATTTATTAAGCTAATATATATATATATATATATACTATATATATAATATATATATATATATATATTAATATGATATATTAATATATATATATATATTCCTATATATTATATATATTATACATATATGGACTATTAATTTTAATTTCTAAAATTATGATATACATTGTGACGATGCTTTTTAAGAATTAGAATGCAAAAACTTAAATATATAACATTTTTTTAAACGTTGATTTAACAAAATAATCTACAAACTTTTCTTAATACATTTCTAATATTCAACAAGCTTTCGCCGCCTTTCTCGGTCTCTTCAGGTGTAGATTATTTAACAAATGCGACTGACTTCAGAAGATATCGATTTTATTGATGCAAATTTCATTTTTAGTTGGTTATTTTTTGCACTA
>JABUQX010135499.1:12500-14840 GCA_015478945.1 Trachelipus rathkii
CATGTCATTACATTTGATCGGGTGCATGGGCCTCTGAAACCTATGAACGTTAGGAAGGCGGGTGGCCCGGATGGCATTCCATCCCGAGTTTTGAAGAAGTGTGCTTCCGTGCTATCCCCGCAGCGCATTCAACTATACTCTCTATGTCTCCATACTAACACTTTCCCTCAGTATTGGAAGCTTGCACATGTCCAACCTATTCCGAAAAAAAGCCGCTTTGATAATTCAAACTATAGCCCTATAGCTCTCACTTGCATTCTATCTATGATCTTTTAAACCCTTTTTAACTCTCACTTCTTAGATCATCTAGAAACTCCTTCAATCGCCAGTACGGCTTTCGGCGCTCAAGGTCTACTGGCGATATACTTATCTATCTAGCTGATTTATGGTTTTTCGCTTTTAGGAACTACGGGGAGACTCGCGTGGTGGCGCATGACATTTACAAAGCATTTGACCGAGTATGGTACGCGTCAATGCTCTCCAAGCCCCAGTCCTTTGGGTTTCCTCTTTCTCTTTACTTACTTATGTCTAGCTTTCTTTCAAATCGCTCAATGTCGGCTGTTGTTAATGAGGGCGACTTCTTCTTCTTTTTCTGTCAACAGTGGTGTTCCTCAGGGTTCTGTCTTATCTCCTATACTCATACTTTTCATTAATGATCTTCTCACCTGCACCTCTAACTCTGTCCACTCATATGCCGATGTCGCGGCCCTTCATTGTTCAACTCATATCAATTATGCTCCCTCTTTTACTTTTAGAATTGCCTCTCGCCTTAATAAATTTTTTCGATTCTATTCTCGCTGATCTGAAGAGAATTTCCGGGTGGGAACGTCTCAACCTTGTGAAATTCAATTATTTAAAAACCAAACTTCTACAAATCTCCTTCTAAAAAATACCTTTTAACTTTCTTATCTCTTTCGACGAGTCTCTCGTCTCTCTTGTTGATAATATAAACATCCTTGGCCTTAACATAAACAAAAAAATGTCTTGGAAACCTCACAACACAACGGTTGCTATTGCGGCCTCAAAGAAACTGGAAGTTCTGTCTAGATTGCGAGACTTTTTTTCCTCTTCTCAGTTACTCCAGCTATACAAGGGTCTCATCCGCCCATGTATGAAGTACTGCTCTCATATCTGGGAGTGGGGCTCTGGTTTCACCCGGCTTTTGGACATGGTCGAGTCTAAGGTCAAAAGGCTTATAAACTGTTCTGTACTTTCCAGTTCACTTCACCCTCTATCTTTGCGACGCGATTTTGGTGCCTTATCTCTATCTTATAGATACCGCAGCGGCAGGTGCCCGAGGGAGCTTTTCACTCGCGTACCACCACCTTTATGTCGCCCTCGGTGCACAAGGGGTGCTGTATCTGCGCACGAGCTTTGTGTTGACATTGGTATCTCCATGCTAGTTCGCTGTTGTGCTTCCTTCTTTCCCACCACCTCAGTTCTGTGAAATTCTCTTATATCTTCTGTATTTCCTGCGGAAATTAATCTCCTCACTTTAAAACCTACGTCTGTTCTCATATGCGTAATTTGCACTAGAGGGTGAACTTTTGAGCGTACTACACCTCCTCCTTGAATAGGGCTCTGACGGTGAGTGGTGGTGACAACTGTAAAAAAAAACTTATTTGGGGAGATATGTGGCAAATGAACTGAATCTCCTACTCACCCTATCCGAAACACCATTCAGATTATCCCAGAAAATCGCACTCTCTCCAACATTACCATCGGATGAACCATATGTCGCAACCACACAATTTTTGACCTTTCAAACTTAATTTTAACCTTTAGAATTCTAGTACTCGCACACACAATATCTACCATGGCTCTCTCTACCACAAGTCACACATCAGAATTGCAAATCCTTCTATCTCCCTCTCATTCTTTTCCACACCAACACAAACTTATTTCACACCACATCCCTCATTTTCACCGTTTCCTTCTATCTTTGTTTCAGTCACAGCGAGCAAATCAAATTTGCCCTCTCTAAATACATCCATCACCTCTCTCTTCTCCTCAACATTTATTCCTCTGACATTAAATGTACCCATACGATTCATACATTTTCGTCGCAAGAGAGAAAGCCGCTTACGGTGATCACGACCTTCTCCGAGGCATGCATTAGCATTCCTGTCAAAAGATAAGTATTAGTGGGCAGCCAACCTAACTACGCCAACTAACCTACCTAAGCCTAACTAAGCCAACTAAGCCAACTAAGCCAACTAACCTATATATATATATATATATATATATATATATATATATACTAGATGGATATATATAGAACCGTGGTACACAGGGGTTAGGCTCTTGTGACCGCTTCTTTGAAGGTTGATTGAGAATTGG
>JABUQX010135500.1:0-2500 GCA_015478945.1 Trachelipus rathkii
TGGTGAGTTGGTTTTCCACTATCTTATCTAATAATCTTCCTTTTTCAGACCAGTCTACCACTTCAATATATATATATACATATATATATATATATATATATATATATATATATATATATATAACCTTTGTTTTATTAGTTTAAAAACAGAATAAATGTTGGTTAATGAGAAGCCTTGCCCTTTGTAATTGTTTATTATTATTATTAAAAAAAAAAAAGATAATCCTTCTATTGAAAAGAAAATAAATATGAGCAACGGAAAGCTTAACAGATTCCAGGGCTTATCCACACTTAGCACTAAAATGGTTGCAACAATTTGAATAGAATTAAGTGTAAAACAATAATAATAATCCCAATTAGTATAAAGATAAATAACCCAATGATAAGCCCTTATGTACAAAATAAGTAATAAAATGCTATATAGATATTGAAGCAATTTTGATATGATTTTCATAATAATAATAGTAATATTAATTGAACATACTAAAAATAACAAGAATATAATATTAAATAAGTTGGAACATACGTTAATTTGAATGAAAAATAAAAAATAGAATTAAATAAATTCAATTTGTAAATATTAAACATGATATCAATAGATATTAAAACATAATATTAAATTACTAATATTTGAAGCAAAAATAATAGAAAATGAAACTAGAAAAATATAAATAAAATACATCATGAAAAATGGATTGAATTAAATATTGAATTTTTATTTTTAACTTAAACATTCAAAATTAGTGTAAAACACAATAAAAAATATGAAATGCTACAGGAACTTAATTAATTTTCAACTTTCAAAGTTGTGGAGCACTAGATAAAATTATTTAAATTTTGGGAAACTCTTTCTTTTATAAATTTTGTAGTAGAGTAGAAAGGGTTTTATTGGTGGTGTAGTTTTTTTTTTTTTTTTTTTTTTTTTGGACACAATATTTTTAAAAAGTGTGTAGTTAAACGAAGCATGCCTTTCTCTTTATTTAGGCTTTAACAAACTTAGAACAACCCGTACCTAAAAAATATAATAATAACAATGGAATATTGTAAAACTAACAGCTATTATGCATAAATATAAATATGCATATAAATAACATAATTAAAAATATTAAATTTATAAGAAATTACTCTTACTCTTACCACTGCCTTACTTACCTTAACTAGGCAAGGTCTAGAAAAGAATTATACTGATTTATCATAAAGTTTAAAGCATATATATTAACTAGAAAATAAGTTACTTGGTAAAAACATAATATACTTTGTAGTAATATGTAGTATGTCAAGGTGTGATGTAAATTTTAATTGCAAAGAATTTTCCTATTTTGTATACCTTATTTCTCAAATAAACACATTGGATTTTAAAGAAGATTTTTCGAGAGATAAAACAAAATAAAATTAAAGAAACCTTTCTTTATTGATCTTTTGATTTGGAAATTAGCAGGAAAGATAAAAAGATCTTTCCTTAGATAATTGAGTTCAAACTTTTAAAATATAACCAATAATAATAACTATATATATATATATATCATATAATATATATATATATATAATAACATATAACTCTTATATATATATCTTTCTTATTATAATATATATATATATAAATATATATAATAAAAAAAATAATATATAAATATATATATATATATATATATATATATATATATATATATATATATATATATATATATATATATATATATATATATATAATTATAAATAATATATATATATAAATAAATAAATATATATATATATATATAATATATATATATATACTATGTATAATAATATATATATATAGCATATAATATATATATATGATATCAAAAATTAGTAATGTTTAATCGATTTATGATCTGAAGCAGATAAAAGTCGAATACAACGCTGGAGAGAGTGAAGAAATATGAAATCTTCAAATGGAGGGGATAATAAATGAAAGTATAAGAAGAGTGAAATTTGGATGGGTGACAATGGGAAGATTAAGTCAAATTTTAAGGAGCAAAATGCCTCTCTGCCTGAAAAGAAAAGTATATAATGAGTGCGTTCTTCCTGTCATGACATATGGAAGCGAAACATGGACACTAAATGTCAAATCAATTTAAAAATTAAGGTGTACCCAGAGAAATATGGAGAGATACATGCTGGGAATATCACGCAGGGATAGAATATAGAACACTTAGATTAGAGAAATGACAAAGATCAAAGACATCATAATGACAGTTAAAGAAATAAAATGCAAATGGGCGGGTCTCGTGGCTAGACAACATGGCAATAAATGGATTAAGGAAATTATAATTGGAGCCTATAAATACGCCAAACGAACAAGGCAAAAACCTAACCGTGCGCTGGGCAGATGGACAAATATGAGACATTAGGAATCCTGGCAAACCATGAAGAAAGAAATTGTGGAAGAGCTAATGAAGGAGGCTTATGTTCTATGTGTGTGGATAGATAGGAGTGTATATTAATGAATATATATATATATATATATATATATATAT
>JABUQX010135500.1:7500-12500 GCA_015478945.1 Trachelipus rathkii
GCGATAGTTAGAATGATCAGAGCGGCTTCCCTTTTTCGGAATAGGTTGGACATGTGCGTGCTTCCAACACTGAGGGAAATTGCTAGTATTGAGACATAGAGAATATAGTTGAACGAGGGGCGGGGATAGCCACAGGCTTTCCTCAACTTAGGAAGGAGTCCATCGGGCCACCCGCCTTCCCTAACGTTCATGGAACTTCAGAACCCATGCACCCGATCAAAATGTAATCACAGTCAAAGGCATAGGGACACCTGAGAGAGAAGGAGGAGGAAGAGGATTGCTAGAATCGTCCAGGGTTGAGTTAGAGAAAAATAGGAGGCCAAAAAGATTGGCCTTTTCAGTTGGAGAATTAGCAACAGAACCATCAGATCGAATAAGAGGAGGAAAGGCAGATTTACAGAAGTTGTTAGAGATATTTTTGGCAAGAGGCCAGAAATATTTGTCAGTAGGAGAACCAAGGAGGTTAGCGCACTTTCGTTTGATGAAAGCCCGCTTTGCTCGACGAAGAGTATCCTTGCAGCGATTTCTAGCTGAATGAAAATTAGTGAGAGTGATATCAGAACGAGAATTTTTCCACACCTGATACGCACTGTCTCTAGCCTGAATGGCCAGAGAACAAGCACAATCGAACCATGGATTATGAGAAGAGAAAGATTTAGTCGAAGAAGGAATGAACCTGCTCATCTCATCAACGATTACAGCTCCCACCTTATCAGCAGAGTCAAAGCAGTCATTCCAATTATAGGTGGTGTAGAAGCGGCGCAAGGCCCCCAATCGGCCCGATCAAAGTGCCAGAAAGAACGCACAGGGCAGGATGGAGCAGTTGGAGAGAAAGTGTTAGAATTAAGAGATATAAGGTTGTGGTCAGATTTACCAATAGGAGCGAAAATGGTGTATTTATAGAGAGAAGGACTAGTGCTGAAACATAGGTCAAGTGTGTTCAAGAATTGGTTGGGACGATCCGGAATGTGTGTAGGTTCTTTAATTAGTTGTTCCAGATTGTTGAGAATGCTGAATGATTCGGCCTCCTCCCCACCTAAATCAGTATGAGAGAGAGGACCCCAGCCATTCAGTGTTGTGTACATTGAAATCCCCTAATAGAGGATCTCAGTATTTGGATGAGAAGATATAACAGTCTCGAGAAGTAGTAAGATATTCAAAAAAGGCGTGAAAATCTGTTCTGTTAGGAGAACAGTAGCAGAAGCACAAGATTATTGTAGTAGAAGGAAGAAAGATTTTAAGCCACAGAACATCGAAATTAGGAGATTCGAGATTCACGAGACGTGTTACAGGAGTGTTAATGTTAACATAGGCACATACTCCCCCCTTTTTTATGGAGAAGAAGGTGGTAAGAGTTTTTGCGGCGTACCGAACTCGAGAACGCCAACAGTACCAGCAGCAGCGAGGGAAAGGACATGGAAGAGAAGGACTACTACTCAAGCATCTGTGATGCTGATGATTACACTGAACTAACTCAAGGTCAACGTCATCAAAGATCAATCAAGAGTAAAGCTGCTCTCATTCTAAATAAGTGGTTGCAGGCGAAATCGACAGACAGCCTGTCAGACCTAGCTTTTAACAATGAGAAGGTACTCATTGATCTCTTTATAAGGTACAATACTGCAATGCCGTCTAGCGCTGCGGTGTAGCGATTGTTCTTCCTTGGCAAAGGTATCTACAGAGCTAAGAGGAATTCTCTGTCAGATGAAAATTTTAATATGCTCATGTTTATGAAGGGGAACATACAAATGCTGCAGAAGGCCAGAACTAGTATTTATATTTTTATATTGATAAATTGTAATTAACTAATTCTTTGATTTCATTTCAAATCCTTTATTAACCTTTATCTTTGACTTTTTACATACATTATAGAATCTATAACATCAGAGCATAAATTAGAACAGAACCTAGTATTAAAATTAAAAAATTAAATTTATTTAATAAGATATCCAAAGTTTTACAAGTTATATAAAGCAAGTAGCAACATTCTCATATTTTCTGGGTACGTGTCGGTAAAGAAAACTGAAAATTTTATATTATAATCTATAAAATAGGTGAAAAGAAGATGTAATAAATTTATTTTTAGACTTTTTTTTAAAAACTAAAGCCGTGTTTTTAACATTTATTTATAATAAAATGATAATAAAATTCAGTTGCTGATTTATCAGTTATCGCCTTATCGGCGATATTTTTATCACGAGCTATCGGATATCGGTTATCGATGATAAAGTTTTCGTTATCGATTTATCGGTTATCGCGATAACATTTTTCGTTATCGTGCCCACCTATGTATATATATATATATATATATATATATATATATATATATATATATATATATATATATATATATGTATATATATATATATATTTTTATTTATATATCTCCTTATATATATATATATATATATATATATATATATATATATATATATATATATGTATATATATATATATATATACTATATCTTTATATATATATATATATATATATATATTTATATATTTAAAAATACTTAGAAATATATTGATATATAAGAATCATTCTTCCATAACTATTCATATATATATATATATATATATATATATATATATTCTATATTTATATATATATATATATATGTGTAGCCATGTCTTCAACAGCCAGCCAGCAACAACCATACATGTATACATACTAACCATATGCATATATATAATAATATATATGTATATGTTTATTGTTTACATATGTATATATGTATATATATAATAATATAACCAATATATATATATATATATATATATATAATAACAATATATATATATATGTAATATAATAATAATAATATATATATATATATATATATATAACATATATATATACGTAATATAATAGTAATAATATATATGTAATAATAATAATATGTATATATATAATATATAATAATAACCAACCAACAGCTATATATAACTCTTCTGTAATATATAATAATATATAACTAACAATACATATATATATATGCTTAATAATATATATATATATATATATATAATATATATATATATATATATATATATATATCGCTTCATTTAAAACATTAGATACTAACTACCCATATGTAGAGGGTAAAATCAAAACAACATTTGAAATTAAAATAAGCTGCTGTAAATGATTTCTGGATCTGGTTGTGGAGGTTTCGACGCAGTTTATATGAACTTATGAAGAATAACTTCACGGCTCTTGGGGCTAGAACACCCCCTCCCTGCCATTTACTCTTCCCATTAACTATCACAAGAATTAGTACATAATTTAATATAATTATAACAATAATAATAGTAATATAGTGAATGGTGATTAACAATAGTGAAATATAGTGATTTTTGTGTGAAATATAGTGTATATAATAATAATAATAATAATAATAATAATAATAATAATAATAATAATAATAATAATAATAATAATAATAATAATAATAATAATAATAATAATAATAATAATAATATTTATAACAATAATAATAATAATAATAATAATAATAATAATAATAATAATAATAATAATAATAATAATAATAATAATAATAATAATAATAATAATAATAATAATAATAATAATAATATAATAATAATAATAATAATAATAATAATAATAATAATAATAATAATAATAATAATAATAATAATAATAATAATAATAATAATAATAATAAATAATAATAATAATAATAATAATAATAATAATAATAATAATTAATAATAATAATAATAATAATAATAATAATAATAATAATAATAATAATAATAATAATAATAATAATAAAATAATAATAATAATAAATAATAATAATAATAATAATAATAATAATAATAATAATAATAATAATAATAATAATAATAATAATAATAATAATAATAATAATAATAATAATAATAATAATAATAATAATAATAATAATAATAATATTGAAAACCAAATTATGAATGAAAATAACACATTTAATCCGAAGACATATTTAAGATACGTCGATGACACTTTTGTCATATTTGAAAATTCAAATCATTTAAAAAAATTTAATAAGAAAAACTTAAACAACTGTCCGTCCTAAACTTCACTTATGAAGATGTTAAAGATAAAAAACTGGCATTCCTAGATATCTTACTTTGTTTTAAAAATGGTAGAGTTGAAAGAGAAGTAAATGTTAAAAGTACAGATAAAGGTTTATACACAAATTATGATTCTAATATACCCGAAAGATATAAACTATCAATTATTAAAACCCTAATTCACAGAGCTTTTAAAATAACTTCATCGTGGGAACTCTTTAACAAAGAGGTGATAAGAATAACAAAAAACTTAATTAA
Source organism: Trachelipus rathkii (assembly GCA_015478945.1). Taxonomy (NCBI): domain Eukaryota; kingdom Metazoa; phylum Arthropoda; class Malacostraca; order Isopoda; family Trachelipodidae; genus Trachelipus; species Trachelipus rathkii. Next base: position 11,845 of record JABUQX010135500.1, read on the forward strand.
TAATGGTTACCCTCAAATTAAAATAGAAAAGGTTATTAAAAGAACTATAAACAACATTTTAACTTCAAATAAAAATTCACTTGACATGGAAAGCAGGATAACTTTTTATTTTAAATCATTAAATTTGACAAATTTTTCTAGAGAAGAACGAAAATTAAACATAATTGTAAAGGAGTAAATGTTAGAAGCTACTACACACCGAGACGAGTGTCCTCATATTTTAGTACCCGTGGTCATTGTTCGGAGGATTACAGAAGTTATGTTGTGTATCAATTTAATTACAAAGAAGTAGGATGTAATTCCTCTTATGTGGGATACACAACTAACACTTTAGAACCAATTATGCAACACAGGTATAAACCCAGTAAAATATGGGAGCATTACACGACGGATCACAAATCCCCTCCTACAGTTGAAATTGCTAGTTGTTTTAAAATTTTATTTCAAGTTGGTAATTTCAACTATCTTCGTATAGCAGAATCTCTTTTTATTAAAAAACTTAAGCCAGACATCAATGTGAAATTTAATGAAATGAATGAATGCTTGAATGTTTTTTGAATATTTGTGTTTTGCAGGTACACCTAGTATCCATGATAATAGCTGTATTTGCAAAATAATATATTATATTATATTTCATCAAATTATTTTTAAACTTC
>JABUQX010135500.1:17500-44805 GCA_015478945.1 Trachelipus rathkii
TTTCTTCCGTCCGCTTTTTCGCAATCAAAACCACTCCCTAGAAAATAAAATTTAAATTATTTTTTTTTTAAATATTTTGTTAATTTAGATAGTCTAACACGCAGCATTTTTATTTCAAATTTATTTTATAATTTAATACCGAAATATTATAATCGTTGAAATTGAGCAAAGTTTATAAATCATTATTTCATACCATAAGTAACGGCTCTAATCTTTATTCCCAAAATCGGAGATTCTTTTATCGTACAACATTTCTTCTAAGGTAAACACACTTCAGTCTTGAAATACTCAACAGCCATAGTTGTAAATTAAGGACAGAATACAGTCTGCTGCCCGATAGTTGAATCTGGGTAGTGATTATTTATCACAGTCCGCATTTAAATAGTGTGATTCGGTGAGTTAGCCGAACAACAGCGTCTTTCCCAGAATCGAATCATGGTCAGTCTGGAAGCAAAACCAAGTTTATGTTGTGTCAACTAATCGGTTACTGATAAACCAGAGATGGTGAATCATTGCTCTCTCTCTCTCTCTCTCTCTCTCTCTCTCTCTCTCTCTCTCTCTCTCTCTCTCTCTCTCTCTCTCTCTCTCTCTCTCTCTCTCTCTCTCTCTCTCTCTATATATATATATATATATATATATATATATATATATATATATATATATATATATATATATATATATATATATATATATATATATATATATGTATATATATATATATGTATATATATATATATATATATATATATATATATATATATATATATATATACATATATATATATCTATATATAATATATATATATATATATATATATATATATATATATATATATATATATATATATATATATATATATATAATAATATATATAATATATAATATATAATATATATATATATATATTCTTTATATATAATATATATATGTATATATATATATATATGCATATGTATATATATATATATATATATTTTTAATAATAATAATAATAATAATAATATGTATAATATATATATATATATATATATATATATACCATATATATATATCTTCTTTCTTTATATATATATATATATATATATATATATATATAGGAAAGATATATATATATATATATATATATATATATATATATATATATATATATATATATATATATATATATATATATATATATATATATATTTATATATATACACTTATTTTTTATAATTTTTCCAAGCACCAATTACTTGTTGAAGTAATGTTCATAATTATTAAGCAACTTAATGATTCCATTCTATGGTATAAATTTTGTGATTTAAATCCTCTTTATTTATATTTTTTAATATTAATTCTTCAAATTCTACTTATTTTATAACTTAATAATATAAATGAAATTGATTAAGAAATCATTATCGTTCAATCTAAATAGTTTTTATATGAATGTTTTGGGGTTCCTGTACTAGATACAAAGTGCATCTATGAAATGCGCATCGATACACAAAGAATAATTTTTGTATTTCGGCAATTATGGAATTATTAATATTGCTTCAGTTGAAGAAAAGCAACAACATATAATTACAAAACATTTGGTTCATAAAAATACATAATCGCTGCATTTTATTTGTAAATTATAGTTATTTAACTTCCGGGATTATAGGTCTTGCATTGTCTCGTCTTGGTTGTTGTTAGTTATGATCGTATCGTATATATTAGTTGTTTAATCATTATTAAAATTTATCAACCGCTTCCAAAAGCCCTCGTATATATAAAGCTTATTTATAAAAAGATGATAAGTCCAAAGTAAAAGTAAGTATAGAATTTAAAAGGTATCATCACTAATCATGGTAATTATTATACTAAATTATTCGAGATAGTTGCCAGTTGTTGCCCAATGTTGTATTATTACTTTAATACATTAATATCATGAGTGGTACTAATGATTGTCACATAATACAATAGAATTTCAATCAGTTAACTAAATTTTTATCTATTTTATATTTTGTTTTCTATTTTCAACCTGTGCACAATCCTCCTGGTGTTTACTGCATTATTGATTATTACATCTTTATATTTTTCCGATAATGATATGACAAATTAATTTGTTGAATACTAATGTAGTGTATGGCTAGAAGTATTGTTCTATAGGAAGAAGTTTTGTTTAATGAGAGAGGCTTAATCTACTACATTAATAACTTCTATTGATGAGAAGGCGCTCATAGATTAAGAGAGGGAATGGGGATGAAAGGGGGAAGAGAGAGAAGTAGTAAACTCAGGGAATCCAGAAGTTAGCGTAAGTATTTATAGTGTGAGATTGGCTTTAATGTTCTTGGAGGGTATATTGTTGTGAAAAATATAAAGTATCTACATGTGGTTATAGATGGAATGTGGTGATAGAGTTTAGAAGTACTCCTAAAGAAAATAATATCTCATCTTTATAGTATGATGATGTGCAGGCGAGATGTAAGTAAGGTCATTATATACTTCGCATATCCACGGACTGCGAGCTCTGTAATGCGTTATGTGTGATTCTCAATATTAACATCCGCGATGCCAGGATAAGTATTTAGAAATAATAACATATAAATATTCTATTCGGTATAATAAATATTTATACCAATCTATTAAAGAAGGATTAATATATAACTACCCTATTCACAATAATACTTCATAAAAAATTACTCTCAAATATTATCATATTTAAATAATACATCCATAGAAGTTATATTATATTATATAAATATATATAAATAATATATATATATTATCTTATATATATAATAAATATAATTATAATATATATATACATATATTAACAGAAATGAGGAAACATTCGATTTTCCAAACTCTTAAAATATATTTTACTACTATATAAATGAGTAGTGCGAGACTATAGGGATTCTCTTAAATGCTGCAAATGGCCCACAATCAAAAACCTCTTTCACTTCACCGAGACTTCAACGACATTTATAATTAGAAAGATATTTTAACATAGGATTATTATTTAAACAATAAATTCTTTTTTGCACTAGTTAACTAGAAATTCAATATATTATAGAGGTAGTGTGCTTGAGTAAACATCAATTTTTCTGCCTTTTATTAATTTCTGTTGAGTAGTTTAGTTTCTCTTTTCATACATATTAATTTAGGATACCAGCCATGTATGTACTAAATACACCTACTCACTTGGAACATAATGTTGGCGGACCAGGCAAGTATATATTATATATATATACCTTTAACATCAAATTTACTTTAATAAGCCTGGTTAAACACATTATTGCACTTTAACTATTACACCAACTGAAATAGTGATCATAATTAATTATTAGTATTATCATTAATCGATATTTTCTTGGTGATTAGTTTTAAAAGTCAATTTGACTACGCCAAAGGTAACCTTTGAACTAAGAACACGTGTAGTCTCTTGGGCAATCAATAATGAGACTGTCCAGAAGTGGTCATATGACTTCTTTGCGAAAATCTGTTATTGATATTACTTCTAGTGGTGTCGGTTTACTGTGCTAATATACATGCTTCACTTATATTACCCCTTTAGTAGAATTATGACGGGAATTAAATAGAACCCTGGTAATACGAGCAATCGAAGTTTTCAACTGCAACTCAAAGTGACGATTTACTTGTTCCATTTTCCTATATGTGTTGTCAGAAAAACTTGCTTTATATATAAGTAGATTAAGTAATGATTGACAATAGTAGGACAGGTCATTATATTTCCACTCAGAACTAATCACGGTAATATGCTATCCATCTAATTTATATACATTCACTTTAAGCATTCTTTCGTTAAACGCATCATTTCAATAGTTATAGAAAGAATAAGAATCCTTCTTAAAAATAGCCTGTGCCTATACATTGAACATATATAAATAGGTTAGATAATACTTATCGGACTAGTAAGCTCGGTTATTAGGGATTGATCTTTTTTGGCATCCTGAATGCATATTTGTATGACTTATGTTGGTAGATCAAATATATTATTAACATTCACTGCTGTGCAGAGTCATGGACTTATACCCTAATTAAAAACAGTGAAGTATCAGGGGATTTTTGAGCATGTATGAGTTAAAGTCTTTTGAGCAGCACCTTTAGATCTATTTCAAATCTTATAACCTTAACAATTAACTTTTTATCGAGGAACTGTCTTGACCATACCTAAATTATCCAGCTGCTACATTATCACACACCTTACTCTCAGGGAAGCGAGAGCGTCGGAGCACTCGTCCGGTTTACATGGATAATAGCGCGTGGCATGCACTGCAGCGAGGAATAGATTAACCTTACCTATGACTTATTTACGGCAATTATCTAGCATACACGTAAAACAATTTATACTGCTGATCGAAGTGATTTTGCGGGGAGAATAGGCTACAGAGGATCTAATTTTAAGCATATAGTCTATGATTAACGTAGCTAGCACAGGTTATACGAGACATGTCGAGAGGAACTCGTGAGGGATCTTGTCAAAGAGAAGCTATTATGGCGCTATCGATAAGTATATTTGAGTATAAGTCGAGCTCATGCCACATTCTACATAGTATTCTAAGATTTGGTCGAGCAATCATCCCAATTATGAATTGTGAGTTCATATTAAAGGTGGTTTGAACCTACAATATTATTTACGCATAGTTTCTATCGCTTCTTTCCTCTTTTCCACTCCCCCTCACGTTCTCTCTCTCCTTTCTATCTCTTACTTCTTCAATAATCTCTTCTACTCTCTGCTACCTCGATTCGGTCTTATCTCTCTTCTTCTCTCTATTTATAATAATATTATAATTAGGAGACGAGAGAGAGAGAGAGAGAGAGAGAGGTAATAGAGTAGAGAGAGAGAGAGAAGAGGAGAGAGAGAGAGAGAAGTAGGGGAGGAGAAAGACAGGAGAGGATAGAAAACTATGCGTAACTAATTATTATGAGTATCATTAGATGAGAAAGGTGGTATCTTTGATACCTACAGTATATTACTACTACAAGTCAATTTAAGTATTCTATTATTTACTACTTCTTCCTCTCTTTCTCCTCCGAGGTCACCTTCCTCATTCTTCTTCATTTCTCCTTCTCTTATTATCAATACATATCCTCCTCTCATCTCTCTCTCTCCCTCTCTCTCTTCTCTCTTCTCTCTATTTATTAATATTATATATATTAATCTTATATATATATATTAAATAATATATATAATTAATAATATATATATATATATATATATATTATATATATATTAATTATTAATATATAATTATAAATTTAATAAAATATAAATAATAATATATATTATTAATTAAGCTATAAGCCATACTCTTAACAGTATAATAAGAGTGAGTTAATTTACATTAGAATATGCCTCACATAGGAGAGTAATTAAAATTCAAAATAATTACCGATGAAATTTATATGGTTACAGAAGATATTTATTATTTATATTAATTATATAATATAGGCATTTATATATATATTCTTCCTCAAAATAAATGATATAATAATTTAACTATATATCTTATTTATAAATATTGAGATACACTGAATAAATTAAGCTATAATTATAATAATAGTTATATAACTCTATTACTAATCATATTATTATATATACCTTACGAGAGAAGAGGAGAGACGAGAGAGAGAGAGAGCAGAGAGCGAGACGACGGAACATATAAGATAGAGAGCAGAGGTATGAAAGGGGAGGAGAATAGAGAGGAAGGGATTACCGAAACTACTATGCGTAAATTCAACTCATTTCGTAGGTTTCTTATAACTATCACTTTCAATATGAAAAATCTTCAACCAATTCTAGTGTATAAGAACCACAGTACTTACGATTATAGATATTGTAAGATTGTGGTATATACACACAGCCAATAAGAATGAGGGACTTCATATTAAGGTGTGTATTGAACCTTACAATAATTTATATAATTAACGCATAGTTTCTAATCGCACGGTGGTTTGGCTTAACTCCTCTACTTCCTCCCCCACTTTCTATCTGCTCTCATCTCTCTCTTCATATATCGATGTCTTTTCACTGAGAATCTAATCATTCTTCGTCTCTCGCATCTCTCTCCCGGGGTCTCATCTCTCACTCTCTGCTCTCTTTCTTATCTATATTAATAATACTAAATCAATTAGGCACATCATGGATAATACTTAACTAGTATTATGTATATAATTAAAGTATAATACTATAGTGATATATGACTTGGGATACATCATATATATATAATATACTTTATATAATATTATTTACTTACTTAATTCTAATTCCTCTTTTTTATTTATTAATATACATAAAGCTTATAAAATAATGAGCTTATTAGAGAAAATGGTGGGGTAAATATATTAGTATAGTACTAAGCTTAATACAACGGCACTACTTATCATAATATACTTATAACTACGAATCATAAATAAACTAATATATATACATACTCACTTTTTCACCTATCGAACCGTAGAAGCGCGGAAAACGAATAACTTACTCATAATACACAAACCCAATAATATATTAAAAAACTCACTTTTATTAAATATTAAGAATATATCTGGCTTAAATACTATCGGTATTTTATGTAATGTAGATATAAATTTCGACGAGATATATCAAATATATACTACGTGTATTGGTTGCATGCAGTAATCAAAATAAATTTGCTAAAGGCGAGACTAACCAGAATAATCACCTTCGAGTACTACCTGGGAAGAAAATTTACTTTAGACATGATTACCTGATATCTAAGACACCAGATGAATCTTATGTGACCTTCTTTTATGGCGACTTAGATCGGATACATGATATTTAGATACATTTAAGCTTGAAAATAAGTTGCTAAAAATATTGATAGCAAAAATATATAATATAAATAATTCATATTATATAATTTTATAACATTAATTATAGCGCTAATTATTTTGGAATCTACTAAGTTATTAAAAAGTAGGTCAAGTTAGATACCATGTATTCCGGATTTCAGAGCTAACGTATATAGGTATAGTACAAAGTATCGGCTAGTATAGGTTAATACGCTTAAAGATAAACAAATTTAATGATGCTGTATCCGAATAGATCGAGATATCGCTATTAAGCAAATCTTTATTGTTATCGAATGTCCATTAACACATGTATATATATATAATTTAATAACTTAATAGATATAAAAGATATAGTGTTGAAATATCTATTATAGCTTGAATTAATAATTTATATAATATTATATCACTATCAAAAACCTATACTATCATTATGTCACATATATACTCATAGAGGTATTAGGTAAGGTATAAGGTCATATATATTCATCAATTATTAATAGTAAAACCTAGGTATATACTGGGATACATTAGTTAATGTATACTGACTATATTAAATTCTAGGTTATAACTATTTTCACCGGTCAAATTGCTAGGACTAAAAAAGGATAAAATTGTATATAATATTTTTTTCCTAATGTTTTATTACATAAAATTTTTTATTATAATTTATATTCGAATAGAATTTGAATCATTTTAATGAAAAATGCTCAACAATTACTTTAATTATTATATGAATAATATATATAAATAATATTTTAATATTAATATTTATATAAATATATATATTAATCTAAAATACATTTATAGATAAGAGAGGAGAGAAGAAGAAGAGAGAGAGAGATATGAGTAGAGAGAGAGAGCGAGAGATGAGAGAGAGGAAAAGTGGAATATAGGAGATGAGAGAGGACTGAAGGAATTGAAAACTCTGGTAAAATATATATGTAGGTTCAAACCTACCTTTAATATAATGACTCACAATTCTATAAATGAGTACATACCACAGTCTATGAAGGATTAGTAACTTGAATCGCTGACATTAGCGAACCATAAAGAGAATTGTGATGTTCAAATATTTAAAAAGGTATTATTAGCTACTTATATTATATATTTACAGCATAATTTTAGTGGATTCTAATACCATCACTTCATTAAATGTAACCAACCCCAAATCTCCAACCTCTTCTTACTTTATATTAACCTCAACCCCATCAACTCTTAAATATACCATAAAACACACAACAACATTTATACTCTCATCAATAACTTACTAAATAAATACATATCATCTAACTATATTCATAATCATAAAGCATATCGTCAGATTTAAATGCTTTCTCTATCTCAAATCATATACTAATATTAAAGCATTACGGGTATTCTAATATATTTGTGAGGTTTCGTTATATCAGTAAGAACAGATCTTTTGATTCGCAATCTCGCATCACATCATATACATATCTGGATGGAAATATTTGCAAATATATTCCTGGTGTCCTCTCAGTATGCGGTGCGATATATATAATACTAAATACTGCAACAATAGTTCGAATTATCTGCAATTTAATTGAATTCAAAATAAAAAAACAGATCGGTGCTCCAACTACTCTTTATATATATTTAAGAGTTAATTAAATGGATATAAAAATAAAATTAGATTAAGATATACAGTTCTAACTTTATACATGATCTTTATAGGAATCTGGAATATCTTAATATTCTGCTAAAAGCAAATTATATATTTCTAACAGATTAGAGGTTATACTGATATAAATACATGATAATGTAATATAATATATTTAATAATAATAAATTTCTTTTCAAAATGTATAACGTTAATATATAGTATTGACTATAACTATATACAAATTGGGACCCTAACTCATAATATAACCTAATATTTATACTCTGTATTGATTAGGATTTATTTTATTACATAAAAGTATGTTTACAAATTATTTTAATTTGGGTAAATTTTTCATTAATATTGATTATTATTAATATTATATTTTTTCATCCTCATTTTTAATATAATAATACTATTTTATAATATTATATTTTTTCTTATTTAATAACAGTATATAAAATTAATAGTTATTTAATTAAATATTTTAATAATTTAAATATAAAACAAATCATTATTTACATAAATAATACGTACGATAGTGAAATCAATCATCGTGTATAACAGAAATAATTTGACTTTAAGCGATAACGTATCAATAATCTATATCTGATACACAAAAATTTAACTTTAGACGTATAACTAATTATTACAACCAGATACTTTGCTTACCTCTACTTAAAAAGATGTCTGTGATAAATTTCGTAGTTCTCAAGTGATTGTGTAGCATAGCGTAAGGATTATATTATTATTATTATTATAATAGTAAATCTATATATATACTATATATATAATATATATATAAATAACGTAGGATTATTGTATATTATATAATTATTTAATATAATATATGGGGATTAAACCTTTGAAATAGTTTGATTAAATTATTTGATGTATTAAATTTTAATAAGTGAATACATATAAATATCATTATAATTAATACTGATAATGCTAATCATGTATTTATAATATGAAGGGGTATATAATATTATGTTACACTATTTATGCTTGTTATTTAATATAGGAGTAGATGCGTTATTGATGAAATTTATCAATAGATAAAGATTTGTTTTATTGTATATTTTTATCACTACACAAATGTGTCAATTTTCAATTAGAGAGAAAAAATGAATGAGATATAAAAAGATTAGGAAAACTGATTTTTATCAACCACTGAATTTTCCTATTAAACCATACCAAACTTATAGTTTAACATTTTCATCATGAAGAGATATGATTAATAAGCCAAAACTGATGAGTTGCTTTATTCTAACTGAGTTCTTAGATAGCTATAAGGATAGATATAATGTGGATATAGTGACTAGTATTAAAAACATGAATAAACTGCTAAATACACTCACGAGGAAAATGACTGTAAATATTGACAGTGAACGTATTCTCTGTATTAAGGTATATTATATACAAAATAATTTATTGAGAACCTCCATTTATCCATCAAATCTACGCCCGATTGTCGTATCTCTTCCTCTATAGGTCCAACTTTCCCAAAATATACGTCCAAGAAACAAGAGATGAAAAGAACAGTACATGGAGATGGACTATCCTATTCGTTTATGTAAACTGCAAACCATCAGCATTCATTGCTAATCATTTGTGCTATTATAGTTAATCATGGAGGAGGGGTATGAAGAGTCAACTAACAAGCTATTCCTATCGCTAATCGTTTTTCATTGTAGCAATAATTTCAATCTTAGGATATTAATTCATGAGGAACTACTATAAAGCATAGAATTATTAACCTGGCTGCAAGAATCAATAGCATTCAATAATAATTAAAATAGATGGTTCATTATCATAATTTCAATTATAACAATTACATCAAAACTTACTATGCATCCGTTTAACCAAATGTCAAGATAATGCTGAGGTGAATTTTAATTCATTAAAAGGCCTCCAAGAAAATAATGCACATAAATATGCATTAGACTTTAGATTTATTATTGCAAGTTATTCTGAAAGTAGTTGCTAAATCGACTTATTTTGAGATTTTTATGCATTATTGAAAAAATCAAAATGGCTACTACGACTACAAGCGAATATTGGATGGTAATTAGGAGGTTACTCTAAAAATATTATTTCCGAATAAAATTTCAACTGGAAATCTCTACGTCATTATCTCGTGTTTATATGCACAGTTTTCTTTTTTAAAATGAAAAACACCTTATATACTACTACACTAACATAATTTAATTCGATATTAATATAATTTATAAATATATAATATATATATATTAATATATAAATAAAAAAAATGCAAAGAACTTCAATCAGTTTGGCGTCATATTCATTCTTCTCTGATGAAATGTTTAAACAGTATGGTAATTTTATAAAGGAAATTAGTGTTTGTTGAAATATCCGGCTTTCTAATCTTTACAGTCACTCTCATCAATTTTCTTCTACAATTGTAGATCTTATATATGTTAATGAATAGAGAGAGGTAAGTTATTATATAAGTTATAGTAGTATATAATCTATTATATATATATATATATTAATATATATATTATATATATATATATTATAATTTATTCATATTCACAATATAAAATTAATGTTATTATTAGTTATTATACCTCACTGCTGGCTTGAAATATAATAGCATATACGACGGTTACAGATACTGAAATTTAGGGTATTGAAATAAAAAGTCGCGTACGATTACTCTATTTAATACCAAAGATTCTTTTTCATAGCCTAATGTATTTGCAATCTTTAGCTAAAGTATCAATAGATACAATTTATGGGGTATCTTGCTTATAGAGTTATATAGACAGATCGCAAAAGAACTGATTTGTTGTTTGTATGATTGTATGTGTATAGCATATTTTTGTGTTTGAGCATGCGGCCACTGTGCAAGCTACTACTTGAGAATTACGTTTGCTTACGTTTATTTATCGCTATCTATTTCTATATTATACCTATATACCCAATTCCAATATATACCTTCGGAATTATTTCTCCGCGTTAATTGAGAGTTAATACTATAATGAATGAAAGAATAATATACCCTACTAAAAACGACCTTATATCCCTATCTTTACCTACACTATATAGTTAACCTCGTCTCTATAATCCCTACCCCCTATACATATAAATAAACTGTCATGCCGTCTGCCCACTATGACCATATATCTAGGGAATAACGGGAAGTACTAAAATTATTATCTTTATCAGTATTAGCAATACCTCTCAACAGACCTACACTTGGTTAATACCTAACTTACTGATATCTCTATACTGAGGTCGTTCAATCTAACGTAATGAGAAGTAATATATATAACCCGCGAGAATGTCCATGCTTACTTCAGGTAACAAACAACTTCTAGTGTGTAAGCAGTAGATATTAATATAAGGTTAGAGCTAAGAGTGATCTCTATGATGATATATTAGAGAGAGAAGAGAGAAGAGAGAAGAGGAAGAGAGAGGCAGAGAGAGAGAGAGACAGGAGAAGAGAGAGAGAAAGTGGGGGAGGGAGAAGAGACTGGAAGAAGGAGAGAATCCTATTGCGTAATACATGTGTAAGGGTTTAATAATGATCTCTGTTCTTTGAGTAGTCGAGGAAAACGCCAACGAGAAATGTCCATTCAGAACATATCTGTGGTGAATGTGCTCCTGTAGGAGTATAACTTATATATCTAATTAACCGAACCTTCCTGTATCATCGCTTTTCTATCATTCTTCACAATCCTTCCTTCAATTTCGCAATTCACGTCAGATGTCCATCTGTTCCAAGTCAAATTTATCTATTCATTTTTCCTCACGGCTCTCCTTGCGCAGACCAACCAATTCAGCGAAACTAATTCCCCTACACCTTTTCCGTCACCTCCTCACGATTATTCTCCTATATTTAAACCTCCTTCTAATACAGGGTTGACTTATATAATTATGAGAGGTCTAATATATTAAACGAATATTTAATTTTCCTACCTATATCAGCGAACGCTCATCCAAGTAGTGCGGGTGGGGGGAGGGGGTCATTTAAAATAAATAAACATCAAACATATATTTACCTATTCTATCTTAAAATCCTTATACTATATATAATCGCCTTATTAATTTTTCTTTTATTTCTTCAACCCTGTATTTCTTTAATTCAGGTACACTTCGCCATATCAATAAGCTACATCGAGGAGCGAGACACCTATTATTTAATAGTGCTGCCCTATAAATAGCTAAATTATATTATATAGTATTTGAATCTGATTGTTCCGAGATCTGTAATTAAGGATCCTCATGTGCGGCGGTATATTAACACTACCAGTAATCAAGATACTACTACTAATTCCCGCAAAAACAAGCGATGGTGAAGTGATAATCTAAACTTATACAATAACGAGAGGCGGTACGTTCACGTAATAATATCTATCCATAAATTATAATTTACCCTTATTATATATTTATATATATATAAAGTGATGGCGCCCTATCAATAAAAAAATTTGTTAAAACCGCATATCAATCAGGAGGAATCATCGATACACAAATTTACTTTCTGTTCATCGGAAGACCGGATATACCATTATTACATCTACGATACCTTTGCCGTATATCTTCTTTAGTCGAGTACACGGAGAGTATTCCATCTGTAATAGCTAGAAATTTGTAAAACCAGAGTAAATAGCACTATAGGATTATCTCTATTATTATAATATTATAGTATATATACCAGTAGAAAGATAACTCAGTTCACCGTCCGCGACTATAATTTTGGTTCTCCTGCTTAGCTGATTATAGAGCTCTCAATCTAAGATCCCAATGCTATCGTCCACTGGCCTAAAGGAAGGGGTAAGGGACATGACCGGGATGTTTACCGTATCCTAAAAGTAAATTTTGTGTATCGAGTATCGGTCCTCGCGCTATCAGCAAAGCTTAAATGTGCGCTAATCTGTGATGCCCGCATCAGAGTGATCGGCAGCGGCAAGCGAGTATACGTATTGACCTACTATATTATCAAGTTATTATATACACTCGCACATGCACGGTTAGGTGTACTATAGGTAACTATATAAAACAACTAAACTAACAACAATAACAAATACAACAACCATAGTACATAAATAACAAATCATAAACGAATGACAGGCTAGCGGCGGCGTATCTATAATATAAATATATAATAGACTCAGTCTTAATGACGTTTGAAGAGCAGGTAAAATTCATGAATTAGAAACCTAGACTAACTTTAGAAATGAAATATTCCGTTAATTATCTTGATTATATACTCATCTAATAAATTACAATTTAACGTAAAAACGGTATTATAAGATTTATAAGTACCGGTACATTTTTAATAAACAGTAATATTGTACTTGGGCAACCGATATAATAAAAGTATAATATATACGACGTATTTAAACTCTATAATATCAACCCGTCTTCCTTTACTATCCCATAAAATCTAATTATTTATATATAGCTAGATCCCGAGAGGGGTGAGCAGTCCCGAGAGAGGAGAAGAGAGAGTCAGAGAGGAGAGGAGGACGAGAGCTGCCTGAGAGTCTAGAGAAAGTGCGGCAGGAGAAGAGGGAAGAAGCACCAGTAAACTTATTCTGCGTAAATAATCTTTCGAGTCGTGTTCAACCCACCTTCTACCATATCGATTCACCAACTTATCTGGTATACTTACACAAGTCCTACAAGTTTAATCTAAATGTGGTATATCCCTGAATTGTGAAGCTTCATTTAAAGGTGGTTTGAACGCTACTATACTTATTTACGCCATACCGAATTTCTATCCCTACTTCTGCTTCTCCTTCTCGATCTTCCTTCTCTCGTTCTCACATGTAATGCGCCGCTCTCGTGCTCCTTCCTTTCTATAGCTATCTTATTTTCCTCTCGCTATCCGTGTTTCTTTCACTTCTCTCTCCTATCTAGTACTATGTATATTTATACTAATATATATACGAATTTCTTTACCTACTATATCATATCCAGCAATATCAAGCGACAGTTTATTATTTCTTTCGACGCGCCCAATCTTCGTTTATTTTCTGTTCATAATCGTATTCATTCCCGGTAAGCTTTTTCTTTGATCTTCTCTCTTTATACAACTAACTAATACATACTCACTAGCGTGTATTGATGTAGACTGGAAATATATAAAATGTAGAGTAAATAATTACAGTTATGTGTAGTTGGTAAAATTTGTCTTCTGGTTATTAGATTTCGGATAAAATGAGGTATGGCCGTTATAACGAATTAGGCTCAGTATACCCTGTCACTATTTAGTCGAGATTTAAATATTGAGATAACAATATATAGCGTTATTATAGTTGTTTATTTTATAATATTATAATAAATGGGATATTTTATTTACTAAAATATGTGAATATGATAAAATACATCAACTGTACCATTAACGTTGTAAATTATTAGTAACATTGACGCCTGTTTCTTTATTTCGTAAATATATCGAATACTTCGGGCTGATTTATGGTTAAGAGGAGCTTGTCGAGAATACGGGGGGGCATTCGGAATCGCGAAGCATTTGTGCTTTGATCTATTCGGATCATTAAATCGATACCAAAATTTCCTTTACCGTCGGCGTATCGTAGCGACCAGCACTGCCACACGAGGCCGTGGTTCAGTCTATTACTTTATAGTTACCTTTTCAGTAGATAGTAATTCTAGATCAATAGATTAAATAACTAACAGATTATGGCACTAAACGACGTTTAATATTATTGTACATATTTGCTGTAGCGCCTAGTTCATAGTCATAGCTGATTCTTTATACATTATCATCTCCTCTTGGTACTAACTGCCTAGCTGCTAGAATACTTATTGTATGATTTAATATATATATAATGCTGTTAAATACATTTATTGATTATAGATTATATTGATTTTTTTTTGTTTTGTATATAGTTGATGTTGTTATTCTCATATCCTCACCCGTACCGGTATTAAGCTAGGGTGTCAGATGGGATAAAACTATAGGTCGTATAGGGCCGCTGTCACTATATTATGCTCGCCAGATCTTTAAGGCAAACATTCGCGTAATCAGCAATATTGATGCGGTGAGAGCCGGTACTGCAGGTTGAAGGCAGTAGCATAGAATGTATCGAACAGTGCTGTATTCCCGAATACGAGATCCGAGCGTGGTTTGAGTCTGGGTGTGATACTAGGTTCTTGAATCTCTACATGATGATCTTGTCGTTCTGTTGATGCGATTTCAAGCGGTCAGACAGGGCGTGTTGAGCTTTACAAGAGAGATAAACTGCTAAAAGATAGAGAAATCTCAGTCATATATTCGAGTGACGTGAATATATTTTTCTTGCAGGAATATTATATGATAACGCGCTGAATCTGTCAGATCTCAATAGCGATTGCCCAGCGTAGTTCACAGTCCGACTCGAATTAGTAATTTTAATCAGAGAATCCAGTGAGAGATGCTGCAGGGGTCGAGATGGCTTTCGATGACCACCGCGCGTCTCTGGGTCAAAATGTATCATAGTCCACACCTCTCAGTTACGCTACTCTATTAATTCGGCTTATTCATCGGCAAGGCGATGTCCTGGTCTGAAAGGAGCTTTTTCTTGACAAGTGTTCTGTCTTTTCTACAGGTTCACGGTTTTGTGCTACTGGGTTTAAATTGAATTGATAGCCACTTTTACTTGCGAATCCTTGGACCTGAATACCAGTAGAGCTAATATGTAGCTTTAGTTCAAATGGCATATATCCTCAGATTGAGAAAACCTTCTGAAAAACCTATTTTGATAAAACCTTTGAAATGGAGTATTAAAGAAGTGTCCTTGATGCATAGTTGAAGAAAGTCGGGTCATTATTGATGGGCGATACGAGATGCTAAAACAGAAGTATGCACCAACCGGCTCAATAGAAGAGAGAACGAATCGAGTATCAAATTACATATACTTCTATAATATAACTATCATACTTTAGATATCTATATATAATATATATAATATAATTACTATATATACTATATATATAAACGCTATATAATATATATATACTATATGAGCCGCTACAGGTCTTATATATTCCGTATCCTGATGAGGCAATGTGGTATTATATATATATATATATATAAACTAATAAATATAAATTTATATATATATAATTTATTTATATTATATATATATATAACTTTATTTTCTTATAATATATAATATGTATATTATATATCGTATATATATATATTATTTACATATCATTCTATATTACATTACTATATATATCATGTAGTATATACGATATATATTATACACCGCCTCCAGGAAGGGTCCCAAGACCGCTGTCACAGGGCCAGAGCTCTTCTCCATCTTCCTTTATCTTCCTGGACTCCCTCTTCTTTCAGTTCCCGCATCTAGCATTCCATGGCTTCTCAGTGAGTCCTCCCCCCCAGAGCTTTACCATCTTTTCCTAAGTTTTCATCTTGGTCTTCTTACCTACTGTCTCCACTCCCAACTCCTCTTGGCCACTCTCCTCCTCTGCACCTGCTCCAGGGTTTCCCAACACTCATCTGGCTGCTCATCATTATTTAATATGCTTTCACTCAACGCTCTCCTTATTCTTATCGTTTTGTCTCACTCTCTAGTATTTCCGCTGTAACCTCAAAAACGTACATTCTGCCGACTGTATTCTACTCTCCTCTCTCTTGTGGTCGTACTTCCTCGTCTCTGCTATAATGTAGATATCGGTGGTGTTACATCTCGTCGACTATCCCCTTTTCACTCATCTTAAACCTCTATATTGATTTATCTGTTCAGTATCGGGGATCTTCCTGTTCTTACAGCTTTCCATACTGAGCTATCCTACTTATCTCTTGTACATTTCTCCCTCTTCCAAATAACTCCACTCAAGTTTTTCGCTATCTCTCTCAGCCATCTATTATCTCAGTTTCCTTCCACAACTCTACCTCGTTCCTCTTCCTTTCTCCCCTACTAACCACCATGATCTCAGTCTTTTATGTATGTGTTCATAGTTAGACCGCCCTATCTAAGCCTCGCAAAACATATCATCACCTCTCTCAGCCTATCTCCGTCTTCGCTCCAGCATACTCCAGAATATCACAGTCCAAATCAAGTATATCTTCTCTCACATTCAGTTTTTTATGCATATTCCAAATATGCTACAAACAAAATTTGACAACACGCTTCCCTTGTTTGACTCCAGTTCTCCTCAAACCATTCCTTATTGTCAAATTCTGTTCTTACATTAATTACTTCTTATCATTAAAATCCTGCAGGGCTCCTCTCAACTTTTATCCATGGCATATTCTCTCTCAGCACTCTCCATAGCAAGCTCTTTTAATACTTCTAGAGTATCCCATCTTTCCCATTTCAATTGCTCTCAGGTCAACTTCCAACTCCTCCATAGTGATCTCTCTCCATCTCCTCATTCTCCCTCTTCAGCTTTCCTTTCTCCCACCACCCCACTGCTCATTCGCATTTAACAGTTCTCTGCAAGTCTTCCGTGCATCTCCTGTTTATCCTTGATGTTGCACATTTCCCTCTTTGATCCTCTATCGTTTTTTGCCAGTCTAAAAATCTTTCTTTTTTGCCCACTCCCAATACATTTGTCATACTCTCTTGCTGCTTTTCTTTTACTCTTCTTTTCACTCTCTCTGCTTCATTCTTTCATCCTTCATTATCCTGTGCCTTTCTCGTGTAGTTTTATTTTTTCAATCAACTTCTGCATCAATACCTGCTTTCCTCTTTATGCCTCTTCATTCTTCATCGCCACTCACCTCTTGTGTCTTTTCTTCGATCCTCCTACCAATCTTTTACCCAGGGTCTCCTCTGCTGCCCTTTTTACTTTTTCTTGCATCTCCCCCTATCTCTCTGACTCTACAAACTAGTTCTAACTTATTATTCAGATATATATTCCATTTTCTTGTCACACTCCTTCAGTGACTCCACTTATCACATTTCTGCTTTCTTATTCTGCAACATCTGCTTTACCTCAGGTCCGTTACCATAATATGATGTCGAATGATAAATTGTTACTACCCAGGGAGCACTTTCATCATTCCTTATTTAGCTCTACATCATACGATATTCATTAAGTCTATTTAATGATCCTGATGAAGATTCCTCACTGTGATATTGTTCGGCACTCAATACTTTTCATTCACGTGAGGCCCAGTCCTTGGAAAAACCCACCTCATGATCTTATTCTTCATTAACGAAAGCTAGTAACGCCACCCTTCGATATTTTATTCTTCTATCCATGACTGTCCAACCATTCTCCCACGCTCCGTTTCTGTCTCCTCCCCACTCTGGCATTGAAATTTATAATATATAGGCCGCCTCTAGAGAGCCACAATCATATCTCAAAAACTACAACTACAGCTACCGGAAAAAGGGATATTGCATTGCTGGAATCCTGGCAATATTTTACTTGGATTCCTGTAAAAAACAAAAAAAAAAAAAAAAAAAAAAAAAACAAAAAAAAAAAAAAAAAAAAACATATTCGAAAACTACAAAAGCTACAGGAATGAAATACATTTTTGGAATCCTTGTAAAATATTTGGTCGGAACATGTAAAAAAAAAAAAAAAAAAAATTAAAACATAAAAATTGGCTATTTTTTTTGGGGGGTGCTGGGACATATTATATTAGCATTATATTATTTGTAAAGGTATTACAAGGCAAGTAGGAGGCTCGAGCGACGGGGAACGAACAGGGGGGGAGTTTTCATAACCCGTAGGGAGGGGCGGAGAAACCCGCGACAGCCCAAATACCAAATGACGGGGGTTCCGGAACCCTCCGGGGGGGGGAATTAGTTCCTACCGTAGTGCGCCTCCCCGAGGCCGAGAGACCGACTCCATCTCAGGTGCGGTATAACCCTTGGGATGTCTTTAGTTAAATAAGAAAAAAAGCAAATTTGATAGAATGTCTATTTATTTTAACGATAAATAATAAAAGGTCTCTAATAGGCCCTCAATCATATTACTATAATTATTAAACAATCATTTTTTTTATTTTCTTATTTTTTTTTTAATCATTTTCCTAAATTGTCCAAATTTTTACGAGGATTCCAAAATACTGTATTCCTTTTCGCGTTGCACAAAATGTCTTCATACTATACCATTATATATTTTTTTGTTCTTTTTTTTTTTTTTTTTTTTTTTTTTTCTTTTTTTACTTTTCCCCACTAAAAATTGGACTCAGGCAGTCCGAGCATGTTCATTACCTTTTCCTCTTCTGCTAAAGCTGTGTACGTTTTTGAGTATGGATTCCGTTATTGACTCCTTCCGATTCGCCAGCATGCAGGCCGGCTTCTCACCTTTATTACTTACCTCTATCCTCACCGTGCACTCTTTTTCCTCTTCACGTGCTCTTTAGAGGCATTGACCTAATATATTATATATTACACTTAGGTATATACTATATATATAATTATATAGGTTAATTTATTAATTATTTGACTAAAATATTATATATGATATTATTATATATACCTTATATCATCTCCCTATATATATTACTATATATACCTATCCTCATCCACTATACTCAGTATCATCAGTAATATCATATATATTATATAATTCATATTATCCTATATATCTACTAGGCAGCGTCTGGAATATCCAGTCATATATATCTTAAAATAGTTAAACAAAAAGAAGAGCAAAGTACAAGTTTAAAAACAAGGTAAAAAGTTGAACATGGTAAAAAAAAAAAAACCAAAAAAAAAAAAAAAAAAAAAAAAAAAAAAAAAAACAAATATCACACTACAAAGCTACAAGGAAAAGGAATACTTTTTGGAATCCTGTAAGATTCTCACTAATTAATGTATAAAAAAATAAACAAAAAAAAAAATTATGTTCATAGTTCAGCTTTACTATGATTAGAGAGCCTTTTAGAGACCTTTTATTGTTACTCGTTAAAATAATAGAACTTTCTTATTAATTTTGGCTTTTGTTTTTTTTTCCTAAAGAATAAAGAAAGACATTCAAACCGCAAAAATGGGAGGAGTCGGGTCTCTCGGCCTTCGGGGAACTACGGGGTAGGACTATTTCCCCCTCCGGGAGGGTCTCCGGAACCCCGATCTTGGTTTTGGGTCGCAGGGAGTTCTCCGCCCCTCCTCCTAACGGGGTGATGGAAACGTCCCCCTAAATGTTCCGTGCTCGAGCCCCCTAGTGTGCCGTAAACGCAAAATTTAATAGAAAGTCTTTTATTTTAACGAGAAAGCAATAAAAGGTCTCTAAAGGCTTTCTCCTCATATTACTCATATTATTAACAATAATTTTTTTTTTTTTTTTTCTTTTTTTTTTTTACATTTTCTCTTATGTGAAATTTTACGAGATTTCCAAAAATGTATTCCTTTTCGCTGTGCTATTGTAGTTTTTGAGAATTTTTTTTTTTCCAATCATTTTTTATTCCAAACTTTTGGACCAGCATTCCAGAATGTTCCCGTCTTTACTGATAGCATTATAGTTTTATAAGATACATCTATGACCGCGCTAATCCAGACGCTGGCCATATATATTATTATTATATTTAGTATATTATAATATATCGATATATATATATATATATATTATATATAGTTATATATAATAATATATATATATTATATATATATTATAATATATGGAATATATATATATATATTAAAATATACCAATTTGATAATTTTTTTTGGATACATGTTTCGATTCATTATGATTTTTTTCCATACGATTATAGAACATGCATAAAGCACAAATACTTCGATACATTTTAGGAATTGTGTAGAGATACCGATAATGCGATTAATGTACGATCGCTACATTTTGATAAACATCTCTCTTGAGGGCATTCTCTGTGCTACACCGTCCCTAAACCTTGGGTCATGGCATAGCACCACACACTCAGCTCCCCAAGACTAGCCTTATTTTACTGTATCTACCATTAATGGCTTCCATAGGCATTTTCTCTGTTCCGATCGTTGAAGGAATCTTTTCAAGGTAAGTCACTAGTGATGTTTTTACCGTTCCAAGGAACCCCACTATCACTGGCATTACCTCTACGTCATCCATCTCCCACATCTTCCTGATGATGTATCGGAGTCTCGGGTGCTTTATTTCTTTCTCTCTTTCATAGCGGGTTACTTTTCCATCATATGGGACTCCACCACTATTAACTACCATTTTCTAGTTGATTTCTTGATTAATACAATTCCGGTCTATTATCATTTGGCACAAATATGTCTGTGGGTATGCCAAATTCATAAAGAATTTGAACATGATTATTATCAATTTTTGCCAGGGGTTTATAATTCCTGTGATTATTAGGGGTATCAATTATTATGTGATTTGCAGAGTCTATAA
The DNA here is from genome assembly GCA_015478945.1 of Trachelipus rathkii. Lineage (NCBI taxonomy): Eukaryota > Metazoa > Arthropoda > Malacostraca > Isopoda > Trachelipodidae > Trachelipus > Trachelipus rathkii. The sequence continues at coordinate 39,235 of JABUQX010135500.1, forward strand.
TGAATGAGCTTGCATATGGTATTATGTCTTTCCGGATATAGTCCCATACGTAGCAGAGTCTTACATCCGGATAATATATGGGGCACAGTCTCTGAGGATTCCCCACACATCCTACATCTATCAGAGCAATCGACTCCTTAAATGCTTTTGAACCAATTGTTCTTCAAGCGACATCCTGAGCTGTAATCAGCGTTCTTTCATCATTTATTTTTAAAAAAACCTCGCAATTGTTTCTATAGATTTTCTTTATTGATAAAGGCCTGTCAATACTTGAAAGTGTTGGGACGTGTCTATGTTCTTCCCATTCTACACGTGGGTTATAAAACTAATCCGCATAAAGTTTCAGGAAAATTTCTACGATGCTTGTTTCTTCTCTTTGGCTCTCACTCCTACTCTCATTTATATATATATATTAGTATAATATATATATATATATATATATATAAGTGTATATATATATATATATATATAATAATAAATATAAGAATATATATTTATATATATATATTATTTTATATATATTATATATATATATTATATCTATTAAAATGCAATTGACGTGTAAGCGTTTTTTATATTATTTTTAATTTGGAAATAAGTAAGAATATAATTATTTCCCAATACTTTGAAATTTTGCTGTACATAAATATGTTACATATACAGATTAATGTTTAACCTATCCTTGGGCCATGAACCGCAAGCCTCGATCGGTAGTACAACTTTTTTTTATACAGTTAACCACCACTCACGGGCGAGCCGTTAATTCAAGGAGGGGGCGGAAAATAAAACAATGAGGAAAACCCACCCGATCCCAAGCCTAACGCAAATCTCTCAGGTGAGCGCAGACGGGGCTTTAAAGAGAGGACGATTAAATACAGTTGAAAACAGAAGAAGGCAAGGAGTTCCACAGAAAAGAAGTAACTATGAAAGAAAGAGGACACCACAACAGACAAGTCTGGGGTTCTCAATACTCACTGCAAAATGTCATACGAGAGCCCATGCCCCCTTGTTATAGCGAGGACGGATAAACGCAAATGGAAGGTGGAATACAGCGGGCGACTCCCTGCAGCATCTACCTGCTTGTAGTACCTATAATGAAAAGACGATAGTGCCCAACGTCACTCCCCGAGTAGCAGGGTCAAGAGAGTTTGAAAGTAGGGGGACAGTTTATTAGTCTCTTAGCTTCTAGATCAACCCTATCCCATAGAATTGGTGGAGCCCGGAGCCCGCAAATGTGAGATACAGTACTCACCATACATTGGCGATAAGGACCTTATATAACTGGAGCAGCTGTGGAGAGGAAAAAAAGTCTCGACACCTAAACAGAACTCCCAGTTTCTTTGAGGCCACTTAACAACCATTGAAGATATGGTTTCCAAGACATATTTATTGTTTAATGTTAAGGACCAAGGAATTAGGGTAATGGGCCGGAACGTGAATTAGACGGATACTGGATATCACGGCTGGAAGTTACCGGATAACCGGCAGTCTGTTATATAGCGTCGGGCGGTGACTGTAAATAAAAAAAAAAAACAAATTTGTTTTTGCTCTTAAATAGCCATGTGGTAAGTACTACAAGTTTTATTTAGATTATCTTTAATTCAGAGTTTTTATTTTTAAAAATATAATAATTGTGCTATATAAATGGTGCCTTAATAGATATTTCACTTTTTGAAAAACTGCGAGTTTTTTATTTTAACTTTGTTATAAAAATGAAATGAATCAAGTTCATGGACAGTTTTAAGTTCTATCGTTTTCAGGTACTAACAGTTGAGTATGTTAGCTTTCGACTGGCAAAAAATGTAATTTCTTGTTCCAAAGTCATAGTGATCTAATGCTGCGTGGACCTACTTGTGGCCCGAAGTTACCACCCCCCATATAAAATTGATAGATGGGTGAATGTGGGCCACATTGTTATTCTTTATTTATGTAGCCTATTCATAATGACATTTATTATTACGTAACGCCAGTTTAATATAATAAACACTTTACTTATATTAGTAAAAATTAAATAACAAATTGACATTTATATGTGAAATATGAATTTAAAAAGTGTCACTATTTTTCAACATATTATTTCAGCGATGGGGTGAATGGGACCACACATTTTTATTTCTTATTTTATTTATCATTATTATGAGCATTTTTATTAGTTATTACTAATTAAAATATTGTAATTTTATTTACATAAGAAAATTAAACCTATAAATTGAATTTATACATAAAAGAGGAATTTAAAGATGGCCAATTCACCCCTCAATTGGTGGTCCCGATTCACCCTTACAAGGTGAGTCAAATGAGCTTTATTAAACGTTAACAAAACTATGATTTATTAGATACATTATTATTTTTTGTGTGCTTATGACCTACTATAGGGCCTTGAATTTTACAGGAAGAAAAAAATCCAAAAAGTTATTAACAACGGAAATGAACAATTCTTTTCAACTAAAGTTGGCCACGCACCCCGCCGACGCCTAATACCGGGATATATATATATATACATATTTATATATATACATAATAATAATAGTAAAGTAAATATATAAGATATAGTATAATCTATATATTATTATAATATATATAATATATATTATATATATATATAATATATATATATAATACATATATTATCATATAGGCAGTCCTCCAGATTTGTATTATATACAAGAAAAACATATACTGCATAAATAACTGAATACATTTTTTTGAAATCAGCGAATATTGTATGCAAGACAAAAAAAAAAAATAATTAATTAATTTTATAATAAATAGACTCGAAAAATGTATAAATCGTTAGGTTTCTGAAACTTAATTATAAACTTGATACCCAAAAAATCAACTTTTCTTTATTTTTCAATTACTTAGGAAACTTAAAAATAATAACCAAAAATTAAAAAATACAAAAAATAAAAATTAAAGTTAAATTAAAATTAAAAATTAAAATTGGCATAAATGAGTCAGGTCAGGTCAGGTCACAAAAAAAATTTTTTTTTTTTTAATTTTCGCTCCATTTTTCTATGCTCTCTTTCTTGATGTATTTGAGTGTCTGTATATGTCTGCGTCTGTGTGTGTGTAGTGTGTGGTGTGTGGTGTGTGTGTGTGTGTGTGGCGTATGAGTAGTAACAACAGATTTGGGACCAGAGTTATCTACCGCAAACCGCAAAGGTGCAGCTGTTTCTAGCTTCTAGCGTCACTTCAAAGGATGCCGCCTTAAAGGTCACTTCAAAAGTGAAACCGGCAAGCCGAAAAAGGTCACGAGTGCCTCTATAGGCCTATATTTTAATAGGCGTATATATTCTATAGGAGGCTACTAATTATTCTAGCTTCTAGCACGTTCGGACCTATTTGTAGAATACACCGCGTCTTATGTCTCCTATGTTATGGCTACGGGAATCGATTGGTGTCATATTGAAGGTGCTAGCGATGCTCCTTCTATGAGTTATTACCTACCCCTTTTCTAGCTTTCCTAGCTTTATGGCATGTCCTACGTCATAGAACATGGCTAATATTGGTGTCTATCCCTAGGCTTATACAGGTACGGGGAGTCGAGTGGTTAATACTTAGCAGAGCGCTAGGCTGCTTCTTCTAGAGTTAAGTATCCCCACCCCCTTCTCTAGCTCCACTCCTTCTAGTGCGATATATCGTATGTTACGGGAATATACCCGTGTTTTAGAGGGTTTAGTATGTTTAGGGAATAGTGATTCGAATCCTGTGGTTTATAAAGGTTTCGAAGCACTCCTAGCATGGTTTGCATTAGACATTACCCTACCCCTTTTCTAATGCACCTGTGTACAACATTTTTGTTTCTGAAGCTATGAAGCTGGGTTCGGGGTTGTCTAGTATGTTTTGAGGTATGCCGAGTCGATGGCCGCTATTGCCGAGCGCGGCGTTTCAGCCGCTGCGGTTTTAGAACGCACCAATTGCGTTTTTCGTAAATGGTTTAATTATGAAAAACCTATCATGACGTGTGTCAAACAGGGGTAGAATGCTCAAAAATGTAGAACTTCCCGTAGTTATTCTCCCGAACGACCAGAGTCCCCGCATGGCCCGCTGGGGGGGTCAGATTTATTTGGGTGTATAATCGACACCCGTATCACTCTTAAAAAAGAGTGTTAAGAGACATCGTATCCTCTCAAACTTGGGCACTGCTTCTTTCTATGTTGCAGACATATGTTGCCCCCATGTCAAGCGTTACGTCAAAGGGGGGGGTCCCCGCCCCCAAAAACCTAAATGGACTTAGAAAACTGAAATTTGGTGAGTGATAGAATAGAATAAGTGAAATAGATGGTTGACTGTTAAATAATATGGCGAACCATACGGGGGCGGAGTCGAGCTGGTGATGTGCGGTGCCAGAATGGGAATTCCTGGTTCAGCTACATATTAGGCACCAATGGGTGTCTACATTTATGTTTTTCAATGGTGTAGAACACATTTTTTGGGGTTTCAGACCCTAAAACGGAGTCTGAGAACCCCTCTTCAGGGGTTTTCTACTGAAAAGAAGAAAAAGCGGCGAGGAAGATGCATTATCTTGAATCACGGTTTCAACTCCTAAAAAACGATCGCAGGGTTGGCAAGCCCGAACGCGAGGTTGCCCCGCGCCCGCAGGCGGCTCCGACCCGAAACGGACCGAGCGCCCCGCCGGGCAATATTTATCTCTTACAAAACATTCTTTTAAAGACCCCCAAGTTTAAATACACTTTTTTTTTTTTTAATAAAGGTTTACACCATTTGTATTTTCTTTCAAGTATCGTTTTCTGTACTATGAAAACGCTATTTTATTTTATACTTAACTTTCTTAATCTTTTTTTTTTCATTATTTAGCAAAACCCTGTTCCTGTTTAATTTTTGTAATACAAACAATGTTTTTTTCTAACGCTTAAAGCTTATCATAAGAGTAGCGCAATATAGCCCAGAGGGACCCCTCCCCTCACCCTGGCTATGCACATTTGTTTTACTGCTTTATGGCTTTGTAGGGTTTAACTGTTTCAAGTCCTATCCGACACCATACAATTTCTGGTTGCAATATGCGTTAACTGGAATATATATTAATATATATATAATATCATATAATTATATATATATATATATATATATATATATATATATATATATTATATAGTATTATATATTAATATATATAGTATATATTATATATATATATATTATATATATATACATAGCGAGAGAGAGAAGAGAGAGATGGAGAGAGAGAGGAGGAGAGAGAGAGGAGAGAGAGAGGGATATAAAGTCATTTACTTATGAGAAAAAATTTTATTAACAATTGTATATTATAAATTACAATGCGTTTACATGTTATAAATCAACTTTCACCTCCACCGCAACACATCCTGATGGTACCCCATGAATGTAACACTACAATATCTCATTTCTTCTATAGTTATTATATAATTTATTATACCTCTCTTTGAATATTCATCAAGATCTTGATCGGTTAAACCACGTATCTTGGAGGAAATTTTTAGATGGATAGGGTATGGTATCTTCATTTTAAATCGTTCCACATTGACTCTAAATGTTTTAAACACATTGCTTGTTTCCATAATTTTCTCT
>JABUQX010135502.1:5000-22500 GCA_015478945.1 Trachelipus rathkii
ATATATATATATATATATATATATATATATATAGTTGGAAGTAGCATTCTCGAAGTAATGGGATTACCTTCCATCGTGCATTTGGGGTGTAGGGTACATCCAATGACACTCCAGTGCCCATTGATTAGCTCCTCTGGCGTTTATATAGACACTCTTCTTACACAGTAGTAGACTCATCGAAGCACAAGCATACCATAAAACATTAATATTATTATTACAGACAACGCACCTTTCACATACATCCTTTTGTATGGAGAAAAAAATTCCCACAGTGTATGTTCTGGGTGCCTTAGAAGACGAATTAAAGGACTGGGGTAGTTGTGTTGGCCACCCAATGCCACTTATCTCTTACTAAGAATGAGTATGCAGGCCTCAGAGCTGGTCGAGACCGCCGTAAGAGACCTTCTATCTTTCAACAAAATTATATGAATCATTTGGAACGTGGAATGTTTCAGGAATAGATAGTGCGGAGAAGAGGAGAGGGGTGATGAATGTATTTAGAAAAGACATTTTTAATTTGCTTGCTGTGACTGAAAAAACAGAGAATAAAGAAAACAGAGAAGACCAGTGGTGTGGGGTGAAATGTTTTTGAGCTGGAGTGGAGAGATGTGTTAAAGGGAGAGAAGGAGTTGCGATTCTGATTAGTAACCTCTGGCATAGAGCTATTTAGAGATTTTGTTTGTGTGAGTACTAGAATTATAATGGTTAAATTTAAGTTTTAAGAGGTCAAGGTATGTGTGGTAGTAACATATGGTCCATCTGAGAGTGATATTGAGAGGAGTTTGATTTCTGAGATAATCTGAATGAGATGTTTTGAACAGGGTGAGTTGGATAGATGATAGAAAAAGGGATGGTATAACAGGTGCCATTGGGATTGCGAGAGAAAATGCGAATGGTAGAAAGGTGATTGATTTCTGTGAGGAGAAAGGTATGTGTGTAAGAAATACATTTTTCTGGCAAAAGAGTGTTCATAGGTATGCGAGCGATGGGGTAGGTAGGGATGGTATGGAAGTCAAAAGTATGACTGATTTTGTGTTGGTGAAGAAGGAGTTGGAATATGTGGTGGACGTTAAATTAGTAAGGAGGTTGGGAATAGGAATATCAGAGCATCATGTTGTTTTGTGTTAGATGAGATAAAGAAGAAACTGTGGAGATTCATGAGTGAGATGTTACGAGAACAAGGTTATAGAGAAAAGTATGTGAGAACACTTGAAAATAAATCTGCTGAATGAAGAAGGTGAAACTGAACAAATCTGGACGCAGATAAGGGAAGCCTTTGATAGTAGTGCAAGATAAGTATGTGGATGTGCTAAAGTAAGAAGTATGAATGTCAATAGCAAATGGTGGTAAGAAGAGGTGATGCTAATCGTCAAAAGTGAAAAAGGGGATTGGTTGAATATGCTAAAAGAAAATGATAAGTGTTGTTGGATTATTTAGAGAAAATCTAAATAACCATTTTTTATTTTTATTTTTTTTTATTTATTTATTATTTTATTTTATTTTTTGTTTTGTACAAATGTGGACCATTTGACCTGTTGATTGTTTAGTAATTCTCCACACCCAACAATAAAGTTTAAAATCTGTTGAAATAAAATTGTTTGAAGTTACTGCAAACTTTGTGCAGGGAAGGAAAAAAAAGAAATGAAATGTGAATGGTTAACTCCTTCTTGTACCTGCTGATGTTGCTCTAATAGAGAAGAGTAATAGTTTCATATATATAGTTATAATATATTTATATATATATATATATATATATATATATATATATATATATATATATATATATATATATATATATATATATATATAAGAATATATATTTATATATATATATATATATATATATATATATATATATATATATATATATATATATATATATATATATATATATAACATATATATATATAATATTATTATATATATTATTATTATTATTATTATATATATTATATATATATATTATATATATATATTATTATTATTATAAAAGCAAAGATATATATATTATATATATACATATATAAATACATATATTATATTATTATTTTTATATATTATTATAATATATATACATATATATTATTACATATATATATATATATATATATATATTATATGCTATATATATATATATTATACATATATATATATATATATTATTATTATATATATTATATATATATATATATATATATATATTATTATTATTAATATTTCATATATATTATACATATATATATATTATATATATATATAGAGACATATATTATTATTATTATATTACATATTATATATATATACATATTATATATATATTATTATTATATATATATAGCATGCAAATGGCTGGGCCACCCTCGTTTCACCTCGGAGATGTCCGGAAGACGCTTCTCCCCGTTTTACATACTACTTGTAAAGGTTGGTTTACGGGAGTGAAGTCGGAAAGATGTTTTGATCGTTGAAGATGTGAAAATATATTTTTTTAATTTTGCTCGAAGATATTTCGTCGATTAAACGCGTGACTTTACCAAAGGTTTTATTTTTTAATTTTGTTACGAAGCCCACCCCTCATTTCTCTCACCTCGAAGGTGTCCTGAACCCAGATCCGGAGGTTTTGGTATGCTACTTAGAGCTTTTAAAGAATGAAAACAAAATAAAGTTTTAAGATAAGTTATCCATGCGTTTTCAACATTTGACATTAAGTTTTCTTTCACGTTATCTATCGAAGAAAATTTTATTTAATGGTAAACTATAATAAAATTTTCCAACAATTACATTATATTCTAATATATCGCATACGTCTTTATTTTTAAACCATACGTTGTTATATTCATCGTATGTTATAGTTATATTTTTATCGTTGAATTTAAATATATTATTCTCTATATCTATTATATTATTAATTTTTATTAAAGACATCTTATGTTTTATATATAAAAAATTTTTTATTTATAAATTTTATAATATATATATTTAAAAATTTTTTTTTTCAGTGGATTCGCCCATAGGCGGGGGTCACTGTGGCAAAGATAATATATATTTAAAATTCTTATTTAGTGACTCCCGCCTATATAGGCGGGGGTCACTGTAAAGATAATTTTATATATTTAAAAAATTTTATTTCAGTGACCCGCCTATAGGCGGGGGTCACTGTAAAGATAATAATATATATTTAAAAAATTTTATTTCAGTGACCCGCCTATAGGCGGGGGTCACTGTAAAGATAATAATATATATTTAAAAAATTTTATTTCATAATCTAGAATATTCTAGAAGTCGAAAAAATCAACGAGAGTTATAGTATGTAGAAGTTTTAAATTAATAATCTTCTGACTATTATGGTTAAGTGGATTGAAGAACCGCCTAATGTGTGTGTAAGGTTTGTCGATTCAAACCCGTTGAAGTTCTTTTGATAAAGTGAATAAAATAGAAGTTGTAAATTTGAAAGTGCACAGTTGATGTCATAGTGTATTTCCAAAATAATAATAATAATAATAATAATAATAATAATAATAATAATAATAATAATAATAATAATAATAATAATAATAATAATAATAATAATAATAATAATAATCAACAGCAAAAATGACAAGAAGTTGTGCACTTTCAGTGCACAGATGATGTCACAATAAATAATAATAATAATAATAATAATAATAATAATAATAATAATATATTATTTTTTTATTTTAAACATATACAATAAACCATAGAGCGCATCCTTAAGGATGCGCTCTAAAATAAATAATAATAATATATTATAATTTTTTATAATTTTTGCAATTTAACTTAAGTAAATTGAGTTTTCACTCTTCCACACTCTGAGCATGTACCTCTAAGCATACTACTTTTATTTGTCATAACCTTTTGAACATTTTCAGTATTTGTTATTTTTCTACAATGAATACAATAATACCTCATTTATTTAAGAGAAAAAAATTAAAAAGCGATATTCATTTTATTTCCATCAGATTGTAGTTTCACAAGTCGATCTGATAATACTAATTAAAAAAAATATATATAAATATTCAAAGCTCCCCGTTTCAGGGGGTGCTTTGAATATTTACGAGAATGTAAAAAAATAATGATGAATTAACGCCTGGGAAAGTTTCCCAGGCGTTAGATTGGGATGGAGAAAGAAAATTTAAATTTTTTAAAGAATAATAAAAATAAATTACTTAGAAATAAATTATAATTTAAATTTATCTGAATCCTATCGATGTAGGCGCGTTTGAAACGCTAATGTTAGAATCCAAAAAATTCTGAATTTAAAATAAATATAATAATAATAATTGTTTAATAATAATAATAATTATAACATTGAAAAAAATTGAAAATTTGATATAATTTTTAAATGATGTTAGTAAATAAAAATCTGCTCTGACAACTTTTCGAATTTACATATTCTACATATGAAAAGTGAAAAAAATTTCTAAATTCGTAAAAAAAACCGTTTTTTTCATTCCAGGATTTTTTCCAGAATTCCAGGAAAAAATCTACGGATTCGAAAAATACATTTTCAATTGTTAAATGTTAAATATCTGGTTCTACTTAACATATAAAGATAAATAAGGTATGGATTTATAGGTTTCCAAGTGCGAGGAATCCGAATCTGTTATTATTTTTAAGGTATTTTTAGTAGGAAAAAAGTTATTAAAAATAATTTTAAAAATACAGAGATAAGAGAAAATTTTAAAGAGAGCAAAATTGAAGAACTCGATGAGTTTTAGGGAAATATAATATTTTTTAATTTTTCCTATAATAAATAAGGAAATTAGAAATGAACAAAAATAAAAAGAAAGTCACCTTTTCACAAAATAATGATATTTTCGAGATGGATAATTATGATAGAACAAACGATAGGCTAACTTCTATAATTTTAGATAAAGAACGTTTTTCAAGAAGAATAAAAAATTTAGAAGAAAAATTAGCCCCTATTTTAAAATCAAAACTAGAAAAAAATGGCAAGATCTGGGAATGAGCAAAATCAAAAATTGACTTATAATAAAAAAATCTATAATAAAATGGTAAGATCTGGGAATGAGCAAAATCCAAAATTGACTTATAATAAAAAAATCTATAATAAAATGGCAAGATCTGGGAATGAGCAAAATCCAAAATTGACTTATAAAAAAAAATCTATAATAAAATGACAACTTGTGAGATCTGTAATACTAAAATTAAAAATTTTAAAATTCATTTAAGAAGTAATAAACATGTGAAAAATACCAATCAATCATTGCTTAATTTGAATTATTTTGATGATAAAAAGAAATTATGCTCAATGTGTAATAAAAGCGTTCTAAACCTTAAAATTCACGAGAAAAGTAAGATTCATCAAAGAAATTCGATGCAATGTGATTATAAAAATTGTCGAGAAGGAATTCAAGGTAATTTTAAAGCATATTGTTATACCAATATAAAATTAATTGATCCGAGGATGTATATTAATAATATGATAAGTATAATTCAGAAAAAAATTGAAGAACAAAATTGGGAAAATTTAAAACTGAGTCTCTATTTTTATTGAATTTTATAAATATTTACCTGATGGAAGAAAACAAACGATTCAAAATTGGTTTAATAGCGGTTCCATGACAAGTATAACAAATAATTCTCAAATAAAAGATACTTTTCATGTTATGATTAATAAAATTGAAGAAAAAATATGTAAATTTACAAAAGAAGGATCAGGATGGATCATCAATAAGCTTCTAGATTTTGAAATAAAAGTAGCTAAATATAAACCACTGAGAGCTTCTTCGTATATTGAAACTCCATCAAAATATAAGAACCCAAAATTTGGATTGATTAATATTCAAAATAAAAATGATAATGAATGTTTCAAATGGTGCATAGCAAGATCTGATTGTTTAGATGAAGGTCATCCATATAGATTATCAACAAGAATAAAAGAAGTTTCTAAAAATTATAATTGGAAAGGAATAGAATTTCCAGTTCAATTAAAACAGATTAGTAAATTTGAGAACCAAAACGATGTGTCAGTTAACGTATTTGGACTAGATGAAAAAGAAATATTATATCCTTTAAGAATTACCAAAGTTGAGAAAACTAAACATGTTGATTTACTTTTAATATCAAATGATAAAAATACACATTATTTACTGATGAAACATTTGAGTCCATTCATAGATAAGAAGCATAAAGAAAAAACTTATCCATGTCGATTCTGTTTACATAGTTTTTATAAAAAAGAATTATTAGATAATCATTTACCAGAATGTAGTATTCATAAACCGGTGAGAATGGAATTATCAGAAGGTCAAGTTCAATTTAAACTGTATTATAAACAATTCAGACATCCATTTGTTATATATGCAGATTTTGAAAGCACCTTACAAAAAATACATACGAGTCAACCAAACCCTAATGAATCCTATACCATTAACTTACAGAAACATCAACCAAACAGCTGGTGTTGTTATACGAAATGTGATATCGATGAATATTCAAAATTTGAAATATATGAAGGTAAAGAAGCATCTAAAACGTTTGTAGAATATTTAATTTCAGAATCAAAAAGGATTTATAAATTACTGAAAATGAACGAACCAATGAATTTAACTTCAGAAGAAAAAATGAATCATGAAAACGCTAATCGTTGTTATGTATGTAAAAAAGAATATACACAATCAGATTTCAAAGTAAGAGACCATAATCATTTAACAGGAGAATATAGAGGACCTGCTCACAGAAGTTGTAATTTACAAATTAGAAATCCTAAATTTATTCCAATAATAATGCATAACTTATCCAAATACGATGCTCATTTATTCGTTAAAGAATTTGGACATACCGATGGTGAATTAAAAGCAATTCCTCAAACGGATGAAACTTATATAAGTTTCAGTCAGTTTATAAAAGTTGATGAAGGAACAATCTCAACAAGCATGGAGTTGAGATTCCTCGATAGTTTTAGATTTATGTCATCGTCCCTAGCTAAACTGGCATCAAATTTAACGGATGAAAATTTATTAAAGAATTTACATAAATATTATCAAGATGAACAGTTTCAGCTACTAAAACGTAAAGGAATTTATCCATACGACTGGATGGATGATATAACAAAATTTAATCATGAAAAATTGCCTAAAAAAGAGAAATTTTATAATATTTTGAATAATGAAGATATAACAAACGAGGACTACAAACATGCACAGACTATCTGGACAAAATTTAATTGTAAAACATTTAAAGATTACCATATGTTATACTTACAATCTGATACATTATTATTAGCTGATGTGTTTGAAAATTTTAGAACAACTTGTTTAGATACTTATAAATTAGATCCAGCACGTTATTTTACATCTCCAGGGTTATCTTGGGATGCATTATTAAAAGAAACGAAAGTAAAATTAGATTTATTAAAAGATCCGGATATGTTGTTAATGATAGAAAAGGGGATTAGAGGAGGAATCAGTACTATAACACATAGATATGCGAAGGCTAATAATCCATATATTCAAGAAAGTTATGATAAAAATAAACCGCCTAGTTATATCACTTATTTAGATGCGAATAATTTATATGGCTGGGCAATGTCTCAGTATTTACCAACAGGAAATTTTAAATGGATGAAAAACATCAACGATTTTGATGTTTTGGATATCAGCGATGAATCGAAAAAAGGATATATTTTAGAAGTTGATTTAGAATATTCTAAAGAACTACATGATTTACATAACGATTACCCCTTAGCAGCAGAAAATATAAAATTAGATAAAGTTTCAAAATTAGTTCCAAACTTGAATAATAAAGAAAAATATATTATACACTATAGAAATTTAAAACAGTGTTTGAATTTAGGATTGAAACTAACGAAAATACATAGAATATTAGAATTTGATCAGAGCAATTGGATGAAATCATACATTGATCTTAACACGAGAAAGAGAAAGGAAGCGAAGAATGAATTTGAAAAAGATTTCTATAAATTAATGAACAACTCGGTGTTTGGTAAAACGATGGAAAACATAAGAAATAGAGTTGATGTACGATTAGTTAAAAATGAAGAGCAAGCTCAAAAATTAGTAAATAAACCAAATTTTGAATCGTTTAAAATATTCTCAGAAAATTTAATAGCTTGTCATATGAAAAAAACTAAACTAAGATTTGATAAACCTATATATGTAGGAATGTCTATTTTAGAGTTAAGTAAAACTTTAATGTATGACTTTCATTATAATCATATAAAAAATAAATATAATGAAAAAGCAAAATTATTGTTTACAGATACAGATTCATTATGCTATTATGTAGAAACGAATGATATATATAAAGATATGAAAAGGAATATAAAACTGTTTGATACATCTGATTATCCAAAAGAGCATAAATTATATTCAGAAAAAAATAAAAAGGTATTGGGTAAAATGAAAGATGAAACAGCTGGAAAACTGATAACAGAATTTGTAGGACTAAGAGCAAAATTATATGCTTATAAAACATTAGAAAATAAAGAAATTAAAAAAGCGAAGGGAGTAAAGAAAAGCGTTATCAATCAAACGATTAACATTGATGACTATAAAAAAGTATTATTTATGGAAGAAACTCTATATAGGAAACTAAATTTAATACGAAGTAAAAAACATGATTTGTATACTACACAAGTCAATAAAATAGCATTATCGAGAAATGATGATAAACGATATATATTAGAAAACAATATAAACACATTAGCTTTAGGACATTATATAATAAGTTAGTTGGCGCCAACATTTTAGTTGTAAGTAGTTTTAAGTTAGGTTTAAGAAAAAACAAAAAATTAAAAAAATATTGCATGTTAGTTGTAAGTAGTTTTAAGTTAGGTTTAAGAAAAAACAAAAAATTAAAAAAATATTGCATGTTAGTTGTAAGTAGTTGTAAGTTAGCATGCCCCGTTTCAGGGGTTCTTTTGAGGTTAATATAATTTTTTTTTTTTATTAAAAAAAATTTTGAAGGGGGGGGTGTTTCAAAAATTTCAAATGTGAATACAATTATTTTCTCTATAATAAATAATGGAAAACATTTCTATTCATTGGAAAGATGAGAAGAGCAGAAATAATCAAGAACATCATTTCTTATTACCATCTCCTAACTGTAGAATTCTAATTATTGGTGAGTCTGGATGCGGTAAAACGAATTTACTACTAAGAATGTTACTTATGGATAAGTGGTTAGATTATAATAATTTATTTGTTTTTGGAAAGTCTTTACACCAGCCAGAATATAAATTAATAAAATCAGGATTTGATAAAGGATATAGTAAAAACGAAGTTCTTGAATTATTGGAGAAAGGAGGGGGTGATATTGATTCATTTATTAGAAATCTACCTAAAAAGAATAAAAAATCAAAATATAAGGTAGAATATTATGAAGATTCTTCCGAAATTTTAGACCCGAAGGATGTTAACAACAAGAAGAAAAATTTATTTGTATTTGATGATATAATGAATGATTCAAATCAAAGTAAAGCTGAAGATTATTATACGAGAGGAAGACATAATAATACAAGCTCTATTTATATTAGTCAAAACTATTTTAAACTTCCTCGTCAAACAATACGATCCAATGCTAATGTGTTTATATTGTTCTCATTACCTATAAAAGATTTAGTCAATATTTTTAATGATTTCATTTCAAAAGATATGACGTGGGAAGAATTTCGTAATTATTGCGAAACTGTTTGGAAAGAACCATTTGGTTACATCGTTATAAATAAAAAATTACCACCAGGAGAAGGAAGATATCAAGCTAATTTTGACTCTATATATGTACCTAAAAAGTTTTTTCCTCTTAAATAAATGTATATTTACAATACAACTCGAAAAGTTCATAAAGAAAATTTCATTGAGACTAATTCAATAAACTTAACCTTTGAAAATCAAAAATATATTAATGAATTGAAATTATTTTTAAAGACGAAAACTGGTTCAGGATTGTTAAATTCGGCGTTGAAGAAACTCCCTTTACCAGAAATGCATTTAAATTTACCTAATAATGTTCCATCGGAAAATATTGAAAACGGATCGTTCAGGAATACAGGAAAATATTCATATTGTGGTCCAGGTACGAAAGTACAAAAAAGATTAAAAGAAGGATATAATGGTGTTAACAGTTTAGATAAGGCTTGTAAACAACATGATATAAATTATTTAAAACATAAAAATACGAAAGAGAGAAATGCGGCAGATGATTTATTAGCAAAACAAGCGAGTGAAATTGCGTTAGATCCTAATGAACCAGAGTACGTTAGAAAAGACGCGAGATTAGTCACAGGACTAATGGGAATGAAATCAAGATTCGGAATGGGTTTACCATCAAAAAACGGGGTAAAGAGCTCGCGAAATCGGGCTCTGAAAAATTGAGGGAATTATATTATAATCCTAAAACTGGATACTCAGGAATCAATGATTTAGTACGAAAAAGCGGGTTATCTTCTAAGATAGTTAAGGACTGGCTAGATCATCAAAACGTTTACACATTGCATAAACCGATAAGACATAAATTTTCAACGAGAAGAGTGGTGGTCTCTAGTGTTGATGATCAATGGCAAGCTGATTTAGTAGACATGCAAAAATATAAATCTCAGAATAAAAATATAAATTACGTATTAACAGTTATAGATATATTCAGTAAATACGCTTGGGCTACTCCTATTAAAAAGAAAACTGGAAATGATATCGCAGAGGCATTTCAAAATATATTTAAGAAAAGAATTCCTAGAAAAATACATACGGATAAAGGACTCGAATTCATAAATAAACCAACTCAAGAGCTATTTAGAAAACATAGAATACATTGGTTCGCTACAGAGAATGAAACGAAAGCTCAAGTAGTAGAAAGATTTAACAGAACTTTAAAATCTAAAATGTGGAAATATTTTACAGAAAACAAAACGAAGAAATGGGTTGATATTCTCCCTAATTTAGTAAAAAATTATAATACAAGTTCTCATAGAAGTATTAAAATGACTCCTGAACAAGGATCTCTTGAGAAGAATAGTAAAGTTGTGTATGAAAATTTATTTCCTCCTACTAAGTCTAAACTTAGGAAACCAAAATTTAACCTTGGTGATAGAGTAAGAATCAGCAGAAAATATAAAGATTTTAGAAAAGGTTATCTTCCAAACTTTACAGAAGAAATATTTATTATATCTGAAGTATTGAAAACAAATCCTATAACTTATAAAATAAGAGACATGAGTGATGAAGAGATTATTGGAAGTTTTTATGAACAAGAAATGGTGAAATATGAAAGTGAATTATACGAGGTTGAAAAAATATTAAAAAGAAATAAAGAGAAAATATTAGTTAAATGGAAAGGATACAATACAACATCTTGGATAAATGAAAAAGACTTAACGGAAATATAGAACTTGAAACGTCAAACAGCTAAACATCAAACATCAAACATCAAACATCAAACAGCTAAACATCAAACATCAAACAGTTAAACGGCTTTATGAAACAGATATCCTATGTAAAACGGAACGTGAAACGGTTTGATGTTTAGCTGTTAGATGTTTGATGTTTAGCTGTTTAATGTTTGATGTTTTTTTCTCTTTAATAAATGGCATATGTTAATATTAAAGAAAAATCTGATTTGGTAAATATTAGAAAGAAACTTCAGAAAAGATTTTTAAACGAAAAATTAGGTGAACAAGATATCAATCAAGAAAATATTAAACTACTACAACCATTAATTGAACCGATTAAGGATATAACTACGCATCAAAAAGAAATACTTCAAACTCAACCAACACTACCAGCTCTTACTTCCCGTCAAGTTCCTTTAGCTATCGAAGATGTACCAGCATCACCTAGCTCTCCTAAATATAAATTTACAAAGTTAGGAAAAATAGCTAGAAAATATATGCAAGTAATTTATTATCCTAATAAATATGACAACGCATTCGGTATTAAAATGACTGAAGGAGGTGATGATTTTAAATTAGGTAACGCAACAGTTAAAATTGATGGTAATAATTTAATTATTGATAAAACCCAATACATCGGTACTGAAGGTCTATGGAAACTTCTAACCTTGAAAAGTCCTGGAGAAGTTTCCGTAAATGACTATAATAATTATAAGAAAATAATGATTCAAACTAAAGCGTTTTTTAGATACGATGGAAGTACTGCTAAATCGAATAAGGGTGATAAATATAAGATGTTTATTAAACCAATATATGATGAATATAAATTGCTTGATGAATTAAAATCAGAATTACGTCAGAAAGTAAGAACACCAAGAAGAAGCAGTGTTGGAGATACTCCTCGAAGAACTAGTGTAGGAGACGTACCTGAAATATCAGGTACGGGATTTAAATTTTTACCTTCAGATCCTAATGAGCTTGTTAATAAACATAGAATATTATTTTCAGAAATTCAATCGGGTAATACTAATGTAATTAATGAGTTACAAGCTATTAATGATGAACTGTTAAGATTAGGTATATTTGATACAGATATAATAAAATCTTTAAATAACTTTTTTCTCTATAATAAATGAGCATTGTGTTATCTAGTAATACATCTGATTTCAAATATAATTTTTACCCTTCTTTAAAATTAGAAAAGGGTAAAACACATGAAATAGCGTTATTAAATATAAATACGTATAATTCAGTACCAAATATTGATGAATCAAATAATAAATTTGCATATGAATATAACAGTAAAATTTTTGAAATATTATTTCCAACAGGAGCTTATGAAATCAAAGCGATTAATAATTACATTCAAGAACATCTTGTTAAAAATAAGCATCCAGAAGCATTCAGTATTGAAGCAAACCATATAACTATGAAATGTATTATTCATGTTAGGAAGGCTAATTTTATTATATATTTCAATGAAAAGTCATTTAAAAATCTTTTAGGATTTAGTAGGGATGCTATTGAAGGCATTGGAAAACATGAAAGTGAAAACATTGTTAATATTTCACCAGTAAATTCTATCTTAGTTAATTGTGATATTATAGAAGGTTCTTATCTTAATGGACATCAAAAACCAATTTTGTATAGTTTCTTCCCCGATGTTCCTCCCGGTTATAAAATAAATGAGAGACCTAATACAGTAGTATATCTACCGATAACAATTCCAACTGTTAATTTGATTCATATTTGGCTTACTGATCAATATCATAAACCGTTAAATCTTCGAGGAGAAGAAATAACTATTCGATTACATTTAAAATCAACATAAACTTTTTTTCTCTCTATAATAAATGGAGTATAATTTAAATTGGAAGGAATCATCAGAAATAGATGATTCAATTAAAAGATTTGAATATCAAGAATATGAACCTTATACAGGAGTTGATTTAAATACACCTAGTGATATAAGAATATCAGTTCAAAATCAGGATGAATTTTTACTACCTTCTAGAAGTTATATTTATATCGAGGGATCTTTAAAAAAGGAAGATGGATCAATATTTGAAAAAGATCAACCTGGAACTGGAACTGGATCAGGAAAAGAATTATATATAAATTTAATTAATAATGGAATCATGTATTTATTTTCAAGAGTTGAATATCAACTTGGAAATAAAAGTATGGAAGAATATCCAAATCCTGGACAAGCATCAACTATGAAAGGACTTTTAACATATCCTCTCAATTATTTAGAAGGTATGAATTTTATGTGGTCACCTGATAAATGTGATAAAGTATGTCCAAAAATTAATAATTCTGGATATATGGAGAGACACAAATACTTATTTAAGAACTCATCGGGGAATTTTAGTGTAGCTATTCCGTTAAGTCATATATTTGGATTTTGTGAAAATTATGATAAGGTAATTTATGGCATAAAACATCAGCTTACATTAAGAAGAAAAGAAGATGATAATGATGTTATATTAAAATCGTCCGATAAAAACGATGATGGTACTTATAAAGTTCCTGATGGTAAAATTATTTTATCGAGAATAGTATGGAGAATCCCACACGTAACACTTACAGATGAATATTCAATAAAACTGTATAAAGATATTCAAAATAAAGTTACTTTAAATATTAATTTTTTGAATAGACAGTGTGAATCTATAGAAGTAAATCAAGGACAACAACAATTCGATTGGAGATTAAATGTTACAGCCGGATCTGAGAAACCTCGATTTATAATTTTAGCTTTTCAAGAAACAAATGGTGATAATCAAATTATGAATAGAGGTATATTTAATCATTGTAATATAACTAACGCTTTTGTTCAGTTAAATAGCGAAAGATATCCAGAAATGGATCTTCGACTTGATTTTAATGAGAATTATTATACAACCGCTTATAAAATGCTATCAGATTATTCTAATCATATACTTAATAAAGAAAATTGTTCTATTAGTTTAATAGAATATCAAAATTTGTATCCATTGCTAGTATTTGATGTAAGTAGACAATCTGAAAAAATAAAAAATTCAGTTACAGATATTAAAATAAGAGCAACTTTTAAGAAAAATATATCAAAACCTACAAAGGCTTATGCATTAGTATTATCAGATCGACTTGTGAAACTACAATCTGATGGAAATAAAATGAATATCGCTTTTTAATTTTTTTCTCTTAAATAAATGAGGTATTACTGTATTCATTGTAGAAAAATAACAAATACTGAAAATGTTCAAAAGGTTATGACAAATAAAAGTAGTATGCTTAGAGGTACATGCTCAGAATGTGGAAGAGTAAAAACTCAATTTACTTCTAATAAAATATAAAAATTTAAAAATTGTAACCGCATATGTTTAAAATAAAAAAAATAATATATTATTATTATTTATTTTAGAGCGCATCCTTAAGGATGCGCTCGATGGTTTATTGTATATGTTTAAAATAAAAAAAATAATATATTATTATTATATATAAAATTTTATATATAATAACTTTTTTTTCTTCTTAAATAAATGACGTACAACGATATGAAAGTATATCTTACACCAAATCAGGTAAAGAAGTTAAACAACGCAGTAAATAAAAAATCTTCTATATCATTTAGAATCAATCCAAAGGATAAAGGAAACATATCTCTTCTCCTAACTCTAACTCAAAAAGCTAAATTTTTAAAAGGTATACCATTTAATTTAAAATTAAGCATATCACAAGTAACAGCCTTGGCAAAACATGGAGGATTTATAATAACGCTTCCAATGTTATTAGGGGCTGCAAGTGCAATCGGTTCTCTTGCTGGTGGAGCTAGTGCTATAGCAAAGACTGTAAATGATAAAAAAACGGCTCAAAAGCAATTAGAAGAAACTAGAAGGCATAACCTTCAAATGGAAAAAAAGAAAACAAATGGAAAAGGTCTTTTTTTAAAACCATACCCTCGTCGAAAAACTGGCGAGGGTTTATTTTTAAAACCATACAAAAGTTGAATATTCCGATGAAAGCGTTGAGTCAATATGATCTTATGAAATACGTTAATGAGCTTAAAATTCCAAACTTTAGAGGAATTTATATGAGAGATGCTCTTCCAAAAAAATCTAATAAAAAGGAATCTGGAATCTTAAATTTGGATTCAATTAAAGGTTCAGGAACTCACTGGACATGTTGGTTTAAGAATTGTAATAACTTATGCTATTATTTCGATTCATTCGGTGTTCAACCTCCGACTGAATTTGAAAATTATATACAATGCGATATTGTCTATTCAACGTATCAAATACAAAAAGTGAATGAAGTTATTTGCGGTCATTTGTGTTTATTCGTTCTTTTCGGAGTAACTGTATTGAAATTAAATTTTCACTCAATTCTACAAGAACTTTTTTTCTCTAAAATAAATGAGTGTTAATAACTTTGGTGAAGGACCTCTAACAAGAAGTGGACCACCAGGATCGCGAGGACCTCGATGAGGAAGGTAATTTTGATATCGAAAATAAAAGGCTTGCAAATGCGGCTAATCCTCGAGAAGAAAACGATGTTACTACAAAAATTTATACAGATAATTTAGTGAAAGAAACAAGAAGTAAGGTTGATAAAATGTTGAAACAGACAGGAAATATGAATAAATCAATAACTGAATTACAATCTGAAGGTGATCATATTAAAAAATTTGTTGAAGAAATAAAATCTCAACTCTTTGATATGCATAATAACGTTCTGTTAAAAGATGGTTTTGAAAACGTCTTAAAAACGATTAATAAACAGATTTCAACTCTTAGTGAAAATATAAATAATTTTAAAAAAGAAACATGTGCTTACGAAACAATAATTTTTCAAACAAATTCAAAATTAGAATCAGGAAAGTTTCCGTTCGTATTAGGAATGAAAGGACCATCTTCGAAGAAAACTGGTTATGTTATGCCTTATGAAGGATTTATAGATACAATTACATTGGCATCTCTAGATGAAGATCGATTTATTTCAGTGAAGTTATTTATCAATGGAGATGAATCTAAAGATTTAGATATAAATAAATATAGTGATACAGATTTTAGAATTAATAGAATAAAAAACATTCATCTTAACGAAGGAGATATCATAAATTTTCAAGCTGCAAGTGATACAACCAATGAAAAATCTATGCATACTATTCAAATGTTTCTAAAATACGATTTAGGAAATCCGAGTGACCTTTCCGAAAAAGATATATTAGGAGATGAATCTATTGAGAATAAGAAAATTACGATAGATGATATATTTGAAAAGATGGAAAAATATAGAGGGGTGCCTATGGGAGAGATGGAGAAAGAAACATGGAGAAGGGAGAGAGAAAATTTGTTAAAGAAAAATGGAGATGAGGAGATGACTATTAAAATTATGATGGATAGGATGTTGAAGAATATTGAAGAATGAATATAAACTATAAGATTATAAATATAATTTTAATTAAAATTATATTTTATTTTTTAAATGAAACAATCGCAAAAGGGGGCGTTTCACCCCCTTTAAAAAACATAAAAAAAGGAAAACTTTTTTTTCTCTATAATAAATAGATGGAAAACAAATCAGAGCTATTAAAAATTTTGAACTATTCAACTGGTTACGTGCACACTACAAAACTATCTGATTTAAATAAAGATGTGATTTATAACATTATTGAACTTAGAAAAATAAATACAAAATATGGTCTCGCAATGTTTGCAATTCTACGTATAGGAGAAGATGAGAATACTAATGTATTTCTTCCAAGAAGATATGTGAATCTATTGAATGATGAGCAAATTAAATTTTTTAATGAAAGCGATATTAAAATGCAATATATTGGTGGAGATTATCATCAAATTAATTTTTCATAAACTTTTTTTTCTCTATAATAAATGAACACTTTTCAAAATTATATCTCAAAAATTAATGAAGTATATACCGAAAGAATAAAAGAACTCTTAGAACTAGAAACCTTTACAAGTAATGATATCGAAGAATTAAAAGATCTTTTTGGAAAAATTAATAAATATATAGATATTCAAAAAGGAATAATAAAGCTAGCTGATGAACGGATTAAAAGACTAATATTTGAAAATGATGATGATTCAGATGATGATGATGATTCAG
>JABUQX010135503.1:7500-10000 GCA_015478945.1 Trachelipus rathkii
GGCGGGAGTAATGAAGAGTGGAGTCGCCGGCATAGGGGTTGATAGGTTGTGATGTAATAGAGAAAAGGTCGTTAATGAAACTAAGAGAATTGGGAATAGAAGAGAACCCTGAGGAACACCACTATTTATAGGTTTAACGAATGAAGGTTGGCCTACAACAGTTACCAATGAATGACCGGAATGAATATCAGAAGAGATTACAGAGTATAGAGAGAGAGGTATATATATATTATATATATATATAGATATATAGTGATATATATATATATATATATATATATATATATATATATATATATATATATATATATATATATATATATAACAAATAAATTTAAAGAGTTTTTACGTCAACTCAAACTCTATTAATGTAAAGAACAAAGTAATTTAAAACCACTAAGAAAGGGGGAATTGAAAATTTCCTTTAAAAAAATTTTTAATTATTTTAAAGAAATTTTAATTCCCCTGTTTATTTCTTAGTGGTTTTAAATTCTTTGTTCTTTATATATATATATATATATATATATATATATATATATATATATATATAAAAAATATATTTACAGATATATATATATATATATATATATATATATATATATATATATATATATATATATATATATATATATATATATATATATATATATATATATATATATAAAGTAATCTTTTAATTTACAGATGACAAAAACATGACTAAATAAAACCCTAATCCAGATACCTTAATTTTTTTAGCAAACCTCCCAAATTCATGCACAATAAACTAGATGCAGCAGAGGATAATCTTTAAAATAAACAGTTAATTGAAACAAAAAAAAGATTTCCTTATCCTTCTCACTGTAAATTAAGGAAAATTTCTTATCCAAATTTAGAACGAAAGAATCATAAAAATCCTCAGTAAAATAAAGCCATTAGAAATGGTCATTTTAATTCTCTCGTCACTTAAAGAATTTCTTTATCTTAAAAATAAACATACAATTATCTTGGAAAGAAAAGGCTTATCCTCCTCAATTGCCATCCCAAGCATGGGCAAAGAAAATTCTGGAATTATTACTAATATTAAAGAACTCTGCCTACATTATCATTTTAGGCAATCATAATGCCTTAAAATTCTCCACCTCCAATTAGGAACTTTATTTCCAACACGTCCCAAGTAGTACCCACCTTTTTCCAGCCTAAAATAATTTTAAAAATGGAACATAGACACACCTTCACCAAAACTTTATCACACAACTCCTCCCATTCCACTACACTATGTAAGACACGAATCCTTTCCAAAACTCAGTTTCAACTACTTGTTCATACACTCAAAAATGTTATTGGGTTTTGTGTTCAAAATGCTGTTAAAGTTTTAATCTTTACTTCAATTAATTCTGCATGATGTCTTTAATTTTTTTTCCTAATTTCATTTTGAAAATGTTTTAATTTTTACCATCATTTTTGCTTTTAATATTATTATTATTATTTTATTATTGTTTTAATATCTAGTGATATAACATCTAATGATAATGTTTCCAATTTCAGTTATTTAATTCTGTTTTAATTTCAATTTTGATATATTCAATTCATTTTATTATTATTATTATTATTATTATTATTATTATTATTATTATTATTATTATTATTATTATTATTATTATTTATTATTATTTATTATTATTATTATTATTATTATTATTATTATTATTATTATTATTATTATTATTATTATTATTATTATTATTATTATTATTATTATTATTATTATTATTATTATTATTATTATTATTATTATTATTATTATTATTATTATTATTATTATTATCGTTATTATTATTATTATTATTATTATTATTATTATTATTATTATTATTATTATTTATTATTATTTATTATTATTATTATTATTATTATTATTATTATTATTATTATTATTAATGTCATGTTTTAATATTTATTCCATTTATGTTTCTTCAAAATTTTATTATATTTAATATGTTTAATATTTTATTTTAAATTTAATCCTATTTTATTTGTAATTTAATTTACATTTTTTTTATTATAACATATGATTCAATCTCATATTATTAATAATTTTGTTCCAATATTTGGTTTGAATTTTATCCATTATTATTTTCCAATTTTTATTTGCACAGTATTTTCTTTAAGTCTTTTTATAGAAAGAATCGGGACTCTATTTTTGAAATTGCCCTTTTTCATTTTCTTTTAATCTCTTGTCTGAGATTTGAATTACATTCATCATACTACTTTACTTAAGATTACATTTAACATTATTATTATTATTATTATTATTATTATTATTATTATTATTATTATTATTATTATTATTATTATTATTATTATTATTATTATTATTATTATTATTATTATTATTATTATTATTATTATTATTATTATTATTATAATAATTATTGTAAGTTTTCGTTCTTACACAACTAATAGATTAACAGATAGGGCATACCAGCACCGCTTTAAACCCAGTAAAATATACGAACAT
>JABUQX010135503.1:12500-35000 GCA_015478945.1 Trachelipus rathkii
ATATATATATATATATATATATATATATATATATATATATATATATATATATATATATATATATATATATATATAATTGAACGGTCAAACTGACATAAGATATTTTGTATCAAAGATGGAATTATTAAAGTCGAGAAGCCTTTGAAGTGAATCGAAAGGAAATAGAAATGGTTTTAGATCAAGAAATGTTTGTCAAAGCTTGAAGAGAAATAAGCAAACCTAAAAAATGTGGTAGATAGATAGATAGATAGATAGATAGATAGATAGATAGATAGATAGATAGATAGATAGATAGATAGATAGATAGATAGATAGATAGATAGATGGGTATAGATAGATAGATAGATAGATAGATAGATGGGTATATAAATAGATAGATAGATAGATAGATAGATAGATAGATAGATAGATAGATAGATAGATAGATAGATAGATAGGATAGATGAGATAGATAGACAGATAGTTCGATAGACAGATAGATAGACACTTAAAAAGATGATCCCAGATAGATAGATAGATAGATAGATAGATAGATAGATAGATAGATAGATAGATAGATAGATGGGTAGATAGATAGATAGATAGTTAGATATATGGATAGATAGATGGATATATAGTTAGATATATGGATAGATAGATGGATATATAGATAGATAGATAGAGAGATAGATAGATAGATAGATAGAAGATTATCTTAAATAAATTTATATCGGTATCTGGATTGAAAGAAAATAGATACAGAAATAGATAAATAAGAAGCAAGGAAGAAGACAAAGAAAGAAGAAAATTATAGAAAAAGGAAAACTGAATAAATTATCAATTTTAATATTGATTTAGTCTTTGTTTCTCCTTTTCTTTTTCTTTTTGTTATTACACTGCTGCTTTAAAGATACTTGAAACAAAATAACAGAGGACAATATAATGGCATCATAGATGACGTCATGAGACAAAATAACAGTGGACAGTATAATGACATCATAGATGACGTCATGAGACAAAATAACAGCGGACAATATATTTGACGTCATAGATGACGCCATCTATATTTTATGCATATTAATTTTAAACATATTAATATGTTTGAAATGACATTATACTCACTCAAAATTTAAAAGCAAACAACCAACCCCCAAAGAAACGAAAAGGATATGTAATATTGACTGGTACTTTTTGGTACTTTTTAAAAATATTCTTGTAGAGAGTGTGCTATTGAAAGTAATTGACTGGTTCTTTTTAAATATGCCCTTCTAAAGAATGACTTGTAAGAAAAGTACACTGTCTGGTACTTCTGGTAATTTTTAAAAATATTCTTGCAGAAAATGTGCCATGAAATTTAATTAACTGTCACTTCTTGTAGTCTTTAAAGATATCCTTCTAAAGAATGTCTATAGTAAGAAAAGTACATTGACTGGTACTTTTGATATTTTTTTAAAAATATTGTTGTAGAAAATATCTATCAAGGAACTTCAAGTACTTCTGGTACTCGTTAAAGATATTCTTTATAAAGAGTGTCTAGTAAAAAAGTATTTTAACTGGTACTTTTGGTACTTTTTAAAAATATTCTTCTAGAGCAAGGGTGGCCAACCTTTTGCATACCATACGCCAAATTTTTTCCTAGACGAGTTTAGATGCGCCATATATATATATATATATAAATATATATAATTCTATATATATATATATATATATATATATATATATATATATATATATATATATATATATATATATATATATATATATATATATATATATATATATATATATCAGGGTGATTCAATAATAGACTGACAAACTTCGAGGGAAGATTCTCCACACGAATGTAGCAAAAATGATTCTATTCATATACACCTTTAAACGTTAGGGGATTTGAGAGATACAACGGTTTGAAAGTACGGTCCGAAAGGTACCAGATTTGCCTTCATATGCACACTCTTTCTACGAATGGTCTGAGTTGTGAGGAAAGAATCTCAGGATGGAAGTGTTTTACGTATATGAATGGTTTACACACCTGGTGAGCAGTTTATGTGGTTCGAATATGTCCACTGTAAAGGTACCAACTAGGTTGCCAGATTGAGTCCATCACACCTCGGGAGAGTCTGTTTCGTTTTGTGGCACCCAAAGTAGGCTGTGAAGCTACAGGACATAATGAGACACAATATTCCAGTGTAATATTATTCACATAATAATAATAATAATAATAATAATACATATCAACAACAACACACATTCACTATGACACACACACACACACACACACACACACACACACAATAATAATAATAATAATAATAATAATAATAATAATATGTTTATGATCCCTAATGCAAATATTATAGGATGCGTATTACAGGAAATATTCAAAGTGGCCTCCCGGAGGCTATACAAGTGGTTATTACTCCCTATTCATTAATCCGACGCACCCTCTCGAATATTCCTGGTTGCATTTGAATATGCTGACAAGAGTCCATCACACATTTCCGAAGAATCTCTTCAGTAGGTATAGGTTGTGCGTACACAAGAGTTTTGAGAGATGCCCAGGTGAAAGTCTAGTGGCATTAGATCAGGCGAGCGTGCTGGCTAATATACAGGACCTCTACTAACTACCTGTCTGGGAATTTACCGTTAAAATACCTCCCAACAGGCATGCTAAAGTGAGCCGGGAACTCCATCATGCATTATCCACATGATTGGTCGTACACGAAACGGAACATCCTCGAGGGGAGAATGGGCAAGGCATCCCTTAGAAACTGCAGATAGTTTGGCTATTCAGGTGAGAAGGAAGGACATATGGACCGATAAGATGTGATCCTCAAGTATTCTGCCATTAATTAATGCGGAACTGACTCTGATGTGCCTTGATTGCAGTGCCCATGCGGATTCACCGCAGACCATAGGCGGGTGTTTGGAAAATTTGTAATACATCTGTACAGAAGGTAGCCTCATTTGTGAAGAGATTTATGACATAAACCCATTATCTATGGAACGCTGCTGGAAACCATCGGCAAAAGGCAAAGCAAGGTTGAAAAATCGGTAGGTTAGACACTGCACCCGCTGTATATGGCATGGATACAGGCTTCTATTATCATGTAAAGTCCTCCACACATGCTTTGTGACACACGTGTCGGGAACACATCTCGTGCTGGGACTGAGGGGTCTTGCAACCTCACGCAGAATACGTTCTCCTGGTTGCAGGTGTGTACGCACCACACGTGGTCGTCTTCGGATTGGCAGTACAGGTTGTAAATCGCCAGTTTCCTGCACAATCGTCGATAAATACTTGCGGAACGCTGTATGAACTAGCTGTCTTCGATCTGGGTATGAATCCCGATACAACCGTGTGGCCTCACTAGCGCCGTCAGTTAGTTTTTCATATTGCAAATATATCATTTCCGCCTGTTCTTGAAACGAATACCCATGATCTTCGGGGAAGATGACAGAATTCTACGTCTTACTACACTTTTCACATTAACCTACAGCTTCAAAAATACGATATGTTCAGCGCGTCGGCGCAATGACGGTAATGTCAGCGTGCGTGGTATCTGAGACATAGATTTTGCTACCGTATGAACACAAACTGTCATTTATTCTGAGTACGATATTATTATCATTATGAATACCACTATTCTGTAGTATCAATAACTATAATAAGTAGAAGTAGTAGTAAATTAGTAATATTGGGAAATATTATACTCTATTATTATTATTATTATTATTATTATTATTATTATTATTATTATTATTATTATTATTATTATTATTATTATTATTATTATTATTATTATTATTATTATTATTATTATTATTATTATTATTATTATTATTATTATTATTATTATTATTATTATTATTATTATTATTATTATTATTATTATTATTATTATTATTATTATTATTATTATTATTATACATAATTAATTACTAATAATTTAAGAATATTATTATTATTATTATTATTATTATTATTATTATTATTATTATTATTATTATTATTATTATTATTATTATTATATTATTATTATTATTATTATTATTATTATTATTATTATTATTATTATTATTATTATTATTATTATTATTATTATTATTATTATTATTATTATTATTATTATTATTATTATTACTATTATTATTATTATTATTGTTATTATTATTATTGTTATTATTACTATTATTATTATTATTATTATTATTATTATTATTATTATTATTATTATTATTATTATTATTATTATTATTATTATTATTATTATTATTATTATTATTATTATTATTATTATTATTATTATTATTATTATTATTTATTATTATTATTATTTTTATTTATTTTAATTTTATTATATTTAATTTTTAAATTAAAGTGAATATGGATTAACAAACTTGAGAGGAGATTCCCCATAATAAAATATAGGAACATGATTCTATGCATTAAACCTATAAACGCACGGATTAGAGATATAACGGTTTGAAAGTACAGTCCCAAATCACACTTTGCACGAATGGACAGCTTTTGAGTGAAAGACTCAGGAGGGAAATGTTTAATCGCATGGCAAGTTTTCACGTGGGGGGGTTCAGCTGGTGAGCGGTTTTTGTAGTTTGAGTATGCCAGTAGTAGGGGAACCATTCCGGACGTAAATGACCGCGACCTTTTTGACCTTTTCTGACCGCGACCTTTTTTGAGCTCGAATTTTTACCTGACCTTGACCTTTTTTGGCCTTCACCTTTTTGGGCCTTGACCTTTTTTCGACCAACCCTTTGGTCTTCCATGGGTCAATTTTGGCCCAAATTTTTACCTACCCTTGTCCTTTTAGGGGAAGTCGATTTTTTGAGAACCCTAATTTTTTGAGAACCCTAATTTTTTGAGAACCCTAATTTTTTGAGAACCCTAATTTTTTGAGAACCCAAATTTTTTGAGAACCCATATTTTTTGAGAACCCAAATTTTTTGGCAACCCTAATTTTTTTGGCAACCCTAATTTTTGGCAACCCTTCGAAGAAGGGTTGCGCCAAACGGTTGCGTCAGCAACCGTTGTACGTATTGCCCCCTATTTTACGCCCCCCTAATTTTTGGCCACCCTGTAGAAGGGTTGCGCCACGGTTTTTTTGGCCACCCTTGATCTTTCAGGGTCATTTTTGGCCCACGTTAATTTTTGCCACCCTTTGGTCTTCCATGGGTCAATTTTGGCCCAAATTTTAATTTTTTTGACCAACCCTTTGGTCTTCCATGGGCCTGATTTCTTAATCAAACTTTATCTTCGACTGTCAACCCCGGTATTCCAGCATGGGTCAATTCTGCCCACGGTAATTTTTGATCTTCCTTTAGGGGCTTAGCCCTTTTTTGATGTCTTAACCTTGTTTGACCATGATATTTCGCCTTGACCTTTGCCATATACCATGGGTCAAACGCTAGCCCACCCTAATTTTTTGTGGTCATCCCTAATTTTTCGACACGCACTTTAGCCCAACCCTTTGTATTCTACGGTACAATTTTTGATGCCTCAGCATTGATGCCTCAACTTTGATGCCTCAATTTTGATGCCTCAACACCGTAAGAAGTATCTAGTGATGTTCTATTAGTGTTCTATGCATAGATGCCAGGTGAGCCAGCGAGTGCCATCGAGCGTTACCGAGTGCCAGCCAATGGCGCCAGTGAGCAACACATAGTGCCGCAGCGCCATAGTGCCACTGAGTGCCACTTTTTTCAGTTTTTCAGTTTCCCGAGAAATTTAATATGCCTAATTTGTACAGAGTGATGGATTGGTGTAGCAGTTATGCTGCTAGGATGCTTTCTACTATGGCAGCCTTTTCAACACTGAGTATATATCATGAACACTTTACAGCCACCACCTGGCGACACTACATTAAACCACACACTTTACACCACATCTTCCACACACGGCGACTTACACCTCACACCACACCCTCGATATGGCACCACTTCTGATGCTCACCTTGATGCCCGTCTTTTGATGCCCCAGTGTCGCCCAGCACATGCCAACTTTGAAGGTTCACCTGATGACCATCTTTTGACGACGCTCATCTTGACAATATCTGCAGCTGATGATCATCTTTACGAAATCACCTGATGGCCTCATCTCACCCAAAGCAAACAGAGCCAAATGCCGCCCATCAGCCGCATGCCTTCCGCGCAGCAGCCGACAACCCGCACTGCAGGTAGCACTGCTGCAGCCCAGTACTGCAGCCAGCCAGCAGGTCAAAGAGGTCCGTCGTGTTTCCGCAGGCGCACATTCGCAGCCAGTCGTTACGTGCTCGCAGGCGTAATATCTCTCTCTGTGGAATGAAAAATATATAGCATTATAAGTCATTCATTTTGTTTCATACTTAAACATTTCGTGTTAGTTCTGAAAAATATATATAATATGAGTCATTCATTTTACATACTAAACATTTTGCTAAAACATGCCGCGAACCTAGTCCGTAACCATTACATAACCTGGTTATTTATCATATATTTGCTAACATTATTTTTGCTTTTAATACTTATCACTTCTTCCTTTTGGAGTTTAAAAAGTTGAAAAATTGTATGTAAGAAGAAAAAATCAGTGTCTGATATATAATCATTTTATTTTACTACAATTGTACGAAATTTTATTAAAATTAACATTACATACCTTAAAGCAGTAAATCAGTAAATCAATAGAGGTGTGACCTAACACCAAGGGGGTATTAGTATGCTTTTGTTTTACTGCTTTAATGCTTTAACTCATGTTTTACTGCTTTAACTCATGTTTTACTGTTTTAACTCTCATATGTTCTTTTACTGCTTTAACTCATATATTTATTAACATTACATACCTTAAAAGCAGTAAATCAGTAAATCAATAGAAGTGTTAGACCTAGCAACATAGGGTTTAGTATGCTTTTGTTTTTACTGCTTTACTGCTTTAACTCAGTTTACTGCTTTAACTCATATTTTACTGCTTTAACTCATATATTTATTAACAACACCATCTAAAGCAGTAAATCAGTAAACAATATGTGTGACCTAACACCAGTGGGATAGTGACGCTTTTTGCCTTTACTGCTTTGATCGTTTACTAGCTTATTGCTTTAACTTTCAGCACAGCACTTTCGTTTTACGTTTTAACTTTCTGTTTTTACTGTTTTTAACCATATTTATTAACATTGCGTTTTTTATTTTGTTTTAATACTTTTTATTTATTATTATTTCTATTTATTTTATTATTATTTTATTATTTTATTTTTATTATTTTTATTATTTTTATTATGTTATTTTTATTTTTATTATTATAATTTTTATTTTTATTTCATGCCTATTGTTATTATTTAGAACACACATTCTCACTATGACATGCCTTTATACACACACCACCCAGACATTTCTATACACACATCTCACTATGCCACTACATTTACCATAGACACTCATACTTACACTTATACACACGTGGTCACACACTAATAAACACGTCATCACGTTATCATACACACATTACTGTTATTGTTGATATCATTATCTTCACTATGACACGATAAAGATCATTCACTCAAGACAATTTACATTGTGTCATTAGCATCATCACATTTTTACACTTATAATACACATTGTCGCATCAATAGCCACATACACACACACATTACGTCACAGAGATGATGGTATATGCAGATGCATTACATACCACAATACAGATTTACTTATATCACGCAGATTACTTATTAATATACACAAGGTTAAAAACATTTTTATGTTTCTGAATAAGACGCACATTTAGTATTAATACTATTCAAATATAACTAAATTTATTCAAAGTTTTTAAAACTTTATACAAATCAATCAAGTTTTGAACAAAACAGCTCAGTTATTAACCGCCATCGCTTTGTTTATAAATTTTGTTCCAGTCGTTTTTAAAATATCTTACTACTTTATGAAATTTTTATTAAAAACATATATTTTTACGCAGCTTCAGCACAAATCGTAAATTGCAGTGTCAGCCTTCACTCTTCTTCGTAAAGCATGTCGCGTATGTCTCATTGACTTCACAAAGCTTTACATCATCTTAGCCATGTACATATGGTCGTTCTCTCTCGTTAATCAGCAACATTTGCGTTTTATAAAATCTTAAGTTCTTTACGTCAATACCAGTTCACTTCACTTATATTACTGCTCGACGCTAACTAAAATACTGTTTTTTAAATAATTCGATTTTCTTTATTATTACTAATATTATTCATACATTACCATCACGATAAAGACATCATCACTTCCTAGTAGATAAGAAACCGACCTTCTCTCTGTAAAATGTGTTGAAATAATCATTTTCAGGCCTAAATTAGATGTCCTTTGTGGTCTGGGTTTGACCTGGTTCAGGTCGTGTCATTTTCAAACTGACCTGCAAATGTGGTGCACACCCGCCGTTAGGCTTCAATTTAGTCTTAAATTTAGATAAGCCTTTAAATCTCTGCAGCGATTTAAAGTCTATCACCAGGTCGTGCAAAAATCTGTATAAATAGCAATCGAGAATCAATAAAGGTTATTGCTCTTATAACATCCGAAACATGTTGATCGGTAAGACCCTTGACCAGTAAGAAGGAATGTTTACCTTTCTGTGAGTGCCGAGTAATCCTTATCTCAGCGATCTGCTGTGATCAACGAGAATTATTTTATCGCTTGCCTACGTACGTGCGCCCATTTTTTTCATCTTGAACCCATCGATTGATGAAAAATTAGCAGCTGGCGACGCGCGCTGTTTCCCACATTGTTTTCGGCAGCCGACGATTTATGCTTCCATAGATGTATGCGTTCTCTTTCGGATTGTAATAACACGTACTATTATCTGCGTAGCATCATGAATCGAATTAACCTGCAGGCTACCAGTCAAGATACACATTATCTGCGGGAACAAGATCCCAGGTAGGGGTTTCATTCTTTACAGCGTGTAACCCGATGATTTCCGAATTTTTCGCGTGCCACTCAATCACCCCCAAATATAATACGCGTAGCTGGTGAAAGTCCAGATGAATCATTTCTGTATATGTAACACACTGACATGGGCTTACAGAATACTTTTTAAACCGCTTCAACTGACCGAAACAGTTATCGTGCGAAGAAACTGGGCGATAAGCAATTATTTCATCATTTTATAAACATCAACATAACAGCTAGATATGGAAGCAGAAGTGCTACACCGGGAGACGCTTGAACAAGTTATCAGTTTTTTCATTCAGCCTAGCGCATTTGTGAAACATAGCGCAGTGCAGGTGCCGCATGCTGACACAGCCGAAGAAAGACATGCGCGATCATGTACAACCGTACCATTGCCAGCAGCCATACCAAAGAATACATTACGCATTTAAGAGTGCCCCGATCCCACGGCCAGTCGACCTGCTTCCTGTTCTGCGGGTTTACAGAAATTCATTTTATCTACTTCAGAGTCAATGGCGTTAGTGCGGCTTATGCAGGTGACTCCAGAATGCAATCATACATGAATATTCTGAGCGCGGAGTCTTACGTGTGGATCCGAAGGTATTACCGAGACACGAAACTATAGTCACGATATCACATGATTAGTATGTTTTTGAGTAAAGATTGGTAATGGATATGTACAACTATAACATTATGTGTGCAAATGTATGTGGAAGTGTTACATATTGAATATTTCTTGTATTATATTTACGTGAACCTTATATAAAATCATTGTTATATATTATTTATATATATATATATATATATATATATATATATATATATATATATATATATATATATATATATATATATATATATATATATATATATATATATATATATATATATATATATATATACATATATATATATATATATATATATATATATATATATATATAATTATATAGTAAAGTTTTTATTATCCTTATTTTTACTTTCTTAAATAAATATTTACATGTATGTTAAGAGTTTAAATAAACGAGCCCCAGGTTCAGGATATGAAAAAACATGTTTTTACATACGTAAAACCGAAAAAATAATTCTCGACCAATCACATACGAGGTCATATAGAGATATGATTACTCGCCACTTCATTAAGAAAGGTAAACATTTTCCTCTTACTCCGATTAAAGTGATCTGTCCAGCATGTTCTAGCGCTCTGAAATGATATTTATGTGTCACACAACATTGATCTTCGATTCTTTAGCCCTATACGGGAATTGCCTTTGACCTGGCATAGGCTTGAACCAGCCTGGGATACAAAATTTTATCCTACCCTAAGATCAAATTTAGCCTAACGTAGTTATTGCACCGACATTTACAGAAAAGGTCAGTCTTGAAATATATTTGACCTGGAATTAAATTAAATCGCCTCGGGATACAAAAGGATTATCCTACCTTAGGCCCGAAGTAATATTTCAACACATCTACAGAGCAGCGTCGGGCCAGATCTGCAAGTGAGCGCGGGCTGTTGTGTTTTCTCGGATGGATTGCCAATGTACATAGGATATCAATAATAATAATAATAATAATAATAAAGAAAATCCGAATTATTTAAAAACTTTGAAATATTTTTAGTTAACATCGAGCGAATAATATAAATGTAAGTGAATAACATTTATTTTATTAAAATCTTTTTAAGTTCTTATTTAAAAATAACAATTATTCACTTACATTTATATTATTCGCTCGATGTTAACTAAAAATATTTCAAAGTTTTTTAAATAATCAGGGTTTTCTTTATTATTATCTATGTACATTGACAATCCATCACGAGAAAACACAACAACCCGCACTCCTTACAGATACGAAACTGACCTCTCTCTGTAAAATGTGTTGAACTACTTCAGGCCTAAAATTAGGATAATCCTTTTTGTATCCCGGGGCGATTTAGACCTAATTCCAGGTCAAAATATATTTCAAACTGACCTTTTTCTGTAAAATGTGGTGCAATAACTACGTTAGGCCTAAATTTAGTCTTAAATTTAGGATAAGCCTTTTTGTATCCCAGGCTGATTTAAGCCTAATACCAGGTCAAAAGGTAATTCCAGTATAGACAAGAATCGAGAATCAATGTTATTATTATTTTATAAATATATTTCAAACTGAAACATGCTGGATCGGTAAGATCCTTTAATCAGGTAAGAAGGAAATGTTTACCTTTCTTGTGAGTGGCCGGAGTAATCCTTATCTCTATATGACCTCGTATGTGATTGGTCGAGAATTATTTTATCGCTTTTTTGGTTTTACGTATGTAAAAACATGTTTTTTTCATATCCTGAGCCTAAGTTTCGTTTATTTAAACTCTTAACATACATGTAAATATTTATTTAAGAAAGTAAAAATAAGGATAATAAAAACTTTACTATATAATTAGAATTTTAATAATCATTATCTTACAGTATATATATTTTTATATATATATATATATATATATATATATATATATATATATATATATATATATATATATATATATATATATATATATATATATATATATATATATATATATATATATAAATATATATACAATGATTTTATATAAGGTTCACATTAAATATAATACAGGAATATTATTATATATAACACTTCCACATACATTTTACACATAATGTTTATGATTATTTTATATTAAAATTCTCTAAATCTTTGCAAATATGCCAATCATTTATATCATTATCGATGATATAGTTTCGTGTCTCAGTAATACCTTCAGTTAACACATACGTAAAAAGTTCCCGCTCAGATATCATAGTATATTTACATTCTGGGTCACCTGCATAAATACTTTCTTGCCATTGTTTTCTAAGTAGATAAATGAATTTCTGTACGTCTATAGAACTTAGGAAGCGGTCGATGATAACCGTAGGATCATCGATCAGGGTTTTCTTAAATGCGTAGTATTCTTGGTATAACATGTAATGAATTACGGTTACGTAATTAGATAACACATATGTCTTCTTCAGCTGTATTAACATGCGCTTACGTACCTCTAACATATATTTCATCTGCGCTAGGCCTGAAATGTAGAATCCAAATGATGTAGGTTCAAATACTGCTGTTTCATTATTTCTCTCCCATAATCTAACTTCCAAACTGATTATGTTTTGATGTTTATAAAATGATAGAGTAAGTTGCTTATCGCTGGTTTCTTCGCACAGGCTAATAACTGTTTCGGTCCAGTTTAAAGCTGAGCTTGGTTTAAAGTATTCTGTAAGCCACTCTTCAGTGTGATTACATATACAAAGTAATTCATCTGGACTCACGAAAATACGCTTGGTATTATAACAGGGTGATTGGGTAGCACACTTGAAAAATTCAAATCCATCGGGTTTTCTTTTATATAAGAATGAAACCCTACTTCCTGGGATCTTGATTTCCCACTGGATAATGTCTTGTATTGAGGTATACATGTTAAGGTGGTTCATGATATACACTTAGTGAAAATAGAACACTTTTATTACAAACCAGAGAACTTGTGCACCGCTTAAGAGCCAAAACGAGTATGATTTTAAAATGAGTTTGGATCTAAAACACGCATCCTCCAATATAATTTTCATCCAATCACAGATAAGGTTCAGGATATGAAAAAACATGTTTTTACATACGTAAAACCAAAAAAGCGATAAAATAATTCTCGACCAATCACATACGAGGTCATATAGAGATAAGGATTACTCCGGCCACTCACAAGAAAGGTAAACATTTCCTTCTTACCTGATTAAAGGATCTTACCGATCCAGCATGTTTCAGTTTGAAATATATTTATAAAATAATAATAACATTGATTCTCGATTCTTGTCTATACTGGAATTACCTTTTGACCTGGTATTAGGCTTAAATCAGCCTGGGATACAAAAAGGCTTATCCTAAATTTAAGACTAAATTTAGGCCTAACGTAGTTATTGCACCACATTTTACAGAAAAAGG
The DNA here is from genome assembly GCA_015478945.1 of Trachelipus rathkii. Lineage (NCBI taxonomy): Eukaryota > Metazoa > Arthropoda > Malacostraca > Isopoda > Trachelipodidae > Trachelipus > Trachelipus rathkii. Next base: position 25,383 of record JABUQX010135503.1, read on the forward strand.
TCAGTTTGAAATATATTTTGACCTGGAATTAGGTCTAAATCGCCCCGGGATACAAAAAGGATTATCCTAATTTTAGGCCTGAAGTAGTTATTTCAACACATTTTACAGAGAGAGGTCAGTTTCGTATCTGTAAGGAGTGCGGGTTGTTGTGTTTTCTCGTGATGGATTGCCAATGTACATAGATAATAATAATAATAATAATAAAGAAAATCCGAATTATTTAAAAAACTTTGAAATATTTTTAGTTAACATCGAGCGAATAATATAAATGTAAGTGAATAATTGTTATTTTTAAATAAGAACTTAAAAAGATTTTAATAAAATAAATGTTATGTTAGCAGAGAAGAACTTATTTTGTTATTTTTATACTTATTACATGGCTAAAGATGATGTAAAGCAGTAAGTCAATAGAACATAACGCGGCATAGCTTGGTGTAGAGGGGTGCTAGGGGCTGACCTTACTGATTTACTGATTTATTGCTTTAAGGTATGTAAAATATATGTTTTTAATAAAATTTCATAAAATTTTAGTAAAAGTTATTTTAAAACTTGATAGTTATAAAATTTATAAACAAAAAGTATTAACAGTTAATAATAATTTCTTTGTTCAAAGATAATGATTGATTTATTATAGAAGTTTTAAGAAACTTTGAAATAATTTTAGTTATATTTGAATGAGTAATATAAATGTACGTGTTTAATTAAAACATAAAATGTTTTAATAAATTATACGTTATATGTGTAAGTAAATCTGCGTGTGTAAGTAAATCTGTGTGTGAGTGTAAGTAAATCTGCGTGTGTAAGTAAATCTGTGTGTGAGTGTGTGTGTGTGTGTGTGTGTGTGTGTATATGTAAATGTAAGTGTCTATGGCTAAATGTAAGTGTCATAGTGAATGTGTGTATAAGTGTCATAGTGAATGTGTGTATAAGTGTAAGTGTGTGTGTGTGTGTGTGTGTGTGTGTGTGTAAGTAAATGTGTGTGTGTGTGTGACCGTGTGTGTATAAGTGTAAATGTAAGTGTCTATGGGTAAATGTAAGTGGCATAGTGAATGTGTGTATAAGTGTCATAGTGAATGTGTGTATAAGTGTCATAGTGAATGTGTGTTCTAAATAATAATAACAATAGGCATGAAGTAAATAACACTAAGTATAATAATAAAATAAAAATAAAATAATAAAAAAATAATAAAAATAATAAAATAAAATAATAAAATAATAATAAAAATAAATAAAATAATAATAAAATAAATAAAAAGTATTAAAACAAAATAAAAACATAATGTTAATAAATATATGAGTTAAAACAGTAAAGCAGAAAGTTAAAACAGTAAAGCAGAAAGTTAAAGCAGTAAAGCAGAAAGTTAAAGCAGTAAAGCAGAAAGTTAAAGCAGTAAAGCAGTAAAACAAAAGCATACTAATCCCCCCTTGGTGTTAGGTCACACCTCTATTGATTTACTGATTTACTGCTTTAAGGTATGTAATGTTAATAAATATATGAGTTAAAGCAGTAAAACATATGAGTTAAAGCAGTAAAACATGAGTTAAAGCAGTAAAGCAGAAAGTTAAAACAGTAAAGCTTCATGTTGCTAGGGCTACACTTTATTGATTTACTGGATTTACTGCTTTAAGGTATGTAATGTTAATAAATATATGAGTTAAAGCAGTAAAGCAGTGAGTTAAAGCAGTAAAACATGAGTTAAAGCAGTAAAGCAGGGAGTTAAAGCAGTAAAGCAGTAAAACAAAGCATACTAATCCCCCTTGGTGTTAGGTCACAGATTTGACTGATTTACTGATTTACTGCTTTAAGGTATGTAATGTTAATGTTTTTAATAAAATTTCGTACAATTGTAGTAAAATAAAATGATTATATATCAGACACTCTGAATTTTTTCTTCTTACATACAATTTTTAAAAATTTATAAATTAAAAAGTATTAAGTAAAAAGTATTAAGTAAAAATAATGTTAATAAATATATGTGTTAAATAATAGGTCTGTAATGAGTTACAGTTTTAGGTTCGCGAAAATGTTTTTAATAAAAATGTTTAAGTATGAAATAAAAATGAATGACTCATAGTATATTTGAAAAGAAATTTTTTGAATAGTTTACATTGATATCACAACTATGAAATATGTGTTAAATAATAATAATAGGTCTGTAATGAGTTACAGTTTTAGGATCGCGGGTACGCGGAAATATTGCGCCTGCGGGCGCTCGCGGCGGGCGGGAACGCGGCGGGTCGCACCTGCGGGTGCGGGTTCGTGGATCTTCACGCGGAGGGCGCATGCGGCGCCCTGGTGGTTAGCTTATGAACTAGGGAAGACATTAATATTAACTCTGTTCTTTAATGTGGGTAAAGATGAGCCATCAAAGGTGATTTCATCAAAGATGAATCATCAATATAGATGGTATCAAAGATGACGTCATCAAAGATGAGTCATCAAAGATGAACCTTCAAAGTTGAGGCATCAATGCTGAGGCATTTATGTTACCAAAGCTGAGGCATCAAAGTTGAGGCATCAAAGTTGAGGCATCAAAATATCGAGTGAGTGTAAGTGTAAGTGTATCTGTGTGGGTGTGAGTGTAAGTGATATGGTTTAATGTGCGTCATAGTGACGTGTGTATAAGTGTCGTAGTGTATGTGTATAAGTGTTAGAAAAAGACTAACTCATAGTAGGAAGCATCCTAGCAACTTGTAATATACACCAATCGAATCCTCATACCTTATAACCTAGGGTAGACCCCCATATTAGGGCTATTCTAGGCTCAGTGGAGGCTAGAAAAAGGCTTGAAAAAAGTGGCACTCAGTTGGCACTATGTGGCACTCATTGTCATTGGCACTCACTGGCACTCATTGGCACTCACTTGGCACTCATTGGCACTCATTGGCACTCACTTGGCACTCACCTGGCACTCACCTGGCACTCATCTAATACTCATAGAACACTAATAGAACATCACTAGATACTTTCTTATACGGTGATTGGAACCATCAAAAGCTATCATATGTGGGTCAAAATTGACCTAAGTGGTGTATGGTAAGGTCAAGACTGAAATATCATGATCAAACAAGGTTAAGACATCAAAGTTGTAGGGGACACGTGTAGGCTAGGTATAGGTGGACCCATGGTATATGGCAAGTGTTAAAGCTGAAATATCATGTATCAAACAAGGTAAAGACATCAAAAATAGGGCTAGCACCTAAAGGATGCCCAAAAAGGTTAAGGCCGAAATATCATGGTCAAACATAAAGACATCAAAAATAGGGCTAAGCCCTAAAGGAAGATCAAAAATTACCGTGGGCAAAGACCCATGGAATACCAAAGGGTTGATCGAAAATTAGGGTGGGTGTGACCCATGGAAGACCAAAGGGTTATCGAAAAATTAGCAATAAAATTTCATCCGGCCAAAGGGTAGCCAAAAATTAACGTGGGCCAAAAATGACCCACGGAAGATCAAAGGGTAGCCAAAAATTACCGTGGGCAAAAATTGACCCATGGTGACCAAAGGTTTGGTCGAAAAAATTAGGGTGGGACATGTACAACGGTTGCTGACGCAACCGTTTGGCGCAACCCTTCTTCGAAGGACCCTTCTTCGAAGGGTTGCAAAAATTAGGGTTGCCAAAAATCTGTCTCAAAAATGGTTCAAAAATTTGGCTTCAAAAATTAGGTTCTCAAAAATTAGGTTTCAAAAATTAGGTTCTCAAAAATCGACTTCCCTTAAAAGGACAAGGGTAGGTAAAAATTTGGGCCAAAATTGACCCATATGAAGACCAAAGGGTTAATGAAAAGGTCAAGGCCCAAAAAGGTGAAGGCCAAAAAAGGTCAAGGTCAGGTAAAAATTGAGTCAAAAAAAGGTCGCGGTCATTTACGTCCGAATGGTTCCCCTACTACTTATGCCCACTGTAAAGGCACCAACTGGTTGCCAGATTAAGTGCACTTCATACCTTGGGAGAGTCTTGCTTCATTTTTTGTGGCACCCAACGTAGGGTTGTGAAGTTACAGGTTTATACGAGGCCAATATTCCAGTGTAATATTGTTCACATTGTAGTATTATTAATATTAATACACATATACACACACACACATATATATACACACACACACACAATACACACACACACACACATTATTACACACACAATAATAATACGCCCATAAAATACAATTTCAAACTTACTACTACTACTCTACTTATAATAGTTTTAATGCTAATTATAATAGTGGTATTCAAAATGCTAATAATATCGTCATCAGAATAAATATCGGTTGTGTCCATACCTGTTACAAAATTCGTAAATCAGACATACCATACTATTCACAAATGAGGCTACCTTCGGTACAGATGTTACAATTTCATATCACCTACATATGGTCTGCGGTGATACTACATGTAGTCTTGCAGGCAAGGCATCAGCGTCAGTTTCGCATTAATTTATGGGCAGATATTCTTGGGGACCATCTTATCGGTCCATATGTCCTTCCTCCTTCCTGATAAACAAAAGCCATCTGGTACCTAAGCGATACCTTTTTACCCAACCCTTCCCGAGAATGTGTCCCGCTCGTGCGACAAACCATGGATAATGCGATGGAGCCCATTCACTTTAGCATGCCTGTTAGAAAGTATTTAAAACGGTACATCTCAGACAGATAGATTTTTAGAGTGATGTCCTTATCATGGCCAGTACTCTGTCTGTCCCTCAACCCACTGACCCTTACCCAGAGGGTTTCTCAAAACTCTCGTGTACGCACAGCCTATACCTACTGAAGTGATTCTTCGGGAACATGATGGACTCTATTCGAGAGAGTGTCAGTCAATGGCAAGGCGAATAACCGCTTGCATAGCTTCCGGGAAGGCCACTTTGAGCATTTGTGCAATAATCTTCCATAATATTTGTATTGGTGGTCATAAATATTATTATTATTATTATAATGATTATTAGTATTATTATTATTATTATTAGCACCCAAAAGATCTTATTATTATTATTTATTATTATTATTATTATTATTATTATTATTATTATTATTATTATTATTTTTATTATTTTTATTATTTTTATTATTATTATCATTATTATTATTATTATTATTATTATTATTATTATTATTATTATTATTAATATTATTATTATTATTATTATTATTATTATTATTATTATTATTACTATTATTATTATTATTATTATTATTATTATTATTATTATTATTATTATTATTATTATTATTATTATTATTATTATTATTATTATTAATATTATTATTATTAATATTATTATTAATAATGATTATTATTATTATTATTATTATTATTATTATTATTATTATTATTATTATTATTATTATTATTATTATTATTATTATTATTATTATTATTATTATTATTATTATTATTATTATTATTATTATTATTATTATTATTATTATTATTATTATTATTATTATTATTATTATTATTATTATTATTATTATTATTATTATTATTATTATTATTATTATTATTATTATTATTATTATTATTATTATTATTATTATTATTATTATTATGTGAATAACATTATTCTGGATATTGCATCTTATTATGTCCTGAAGCTTCAAAGCCTTCGTTGGTGCCACAAAATGAAACAGAGTCTCCTGAGTTGTGATGAACAAAATCAACATAGTTGGTACCTTTACAGTGGACATATTCGAACCACATAAACTGCTCACCAGGTGGAACCATTCATATACGTAAACACCTTCCATCCTGAGATTCATTTCACTCACAACTCAGACCATTCGTAAAGTGTGCATATGAAGGCCAAATCTGGTACCTTTCGGACCGTACTTTCAAACCGTTGTACTCCAACCTAACGTTTAAAGGTGTATATGCATAGAATCATTTTTGCTACATTTCGTGGGAGAATCTCCCTCCAAGTATGTAACGCGTTACTGCCCACCTCTGTATATATATATATATTATATATATTATATATTTATCTCTATATATATATATATATATATATATATATATATATATATATATATATATATATATATATATATATATATATATATATATATATATATATATATATATATATATATATATATATAAATCACAGAATATATGATTTCTCTATTAATTATATTTTTAGAATTCTTTGATTTAAAAAATACGGCACTAATTTCTAATATGCTCACTTATGAAAAAAATAAAAAGCAAATAATTTAAGAAATATGAGAGAACACTACCTCACTATCACTGATAAACACAAAATTTCAACTGATGATCATTGACGATGTTTTATTACAAGGTAATTTAAAATATGGGTTTTGGCGGGAAAATATATTGAATATGAGAGTCGACGCACCAAAAAAAAAAAATGCATAAACATTACGATATTTGTTACATACTTCTTTATATCTTGCCAGATTTAACAAATTTCTGGAAATAAAATGAATTTTTAGTTTTCATTAAATAAATTCGTAAGAAATAGGCTGACGTAGCCCAGTTAAAATATAAAATCTCCCAAAAAGTAGCCCGTAGCAATGCGCCACTTATAATCATCCAATGCGCCACGTTTGGCGCATGCGCCAAGGGTTGGCCACCCCTGTTCTAGAGTGTATCTGTCAATAAAAGTAATTGGCTGGTATTTCTGGTACTTTTCAAAGATAGTGAATAATATATTTTAAAGATATTCTGATAGAGAGTCTGGCATTTCAAGTAATTGACTGGTACTTCTGGTACCCTTAGAATATATAGTTCTAAAGCAACGTTTCCCAAACTTTAAAGGTGCTTGACCTCTTTTAGTAATACCAAACCTACCATGACCCCTACCAGTCCTTTCTATTAAATATATATCTTTTAAAATATATATGATGGGTGGAAAATTAAAGTACACTAATAGTCTAATAGGAACTAATAGGAATATTAGACTAATAAACTAATAGGAACGGAAGGAAAATTCAATCTTTTTGAGCTCCTCAGAGAGGTTTATCTATTTCTCGGCATTGAAGCTTTAATCGTTAAAAAAAAAGCTTGAACCATGAGTTGAGTTGACAGAACGCAGTAATTTATCGCACCGCACTGCACCAGAGTGAGAGCCCCAAGCACCGCACATTATCAAAACGTTATTTTATTTTTTACACTGCATTGCTCCACTATGTTTCATTGCTCACCGAGCTTCGCATCGTCACGAAACTTCTATTTTTTTTTAAAAAACGCACTGTACAACACCAAAATGAGCACACACCACGCACCGTACAACACCAAAATGAGTGCATCCGCACCGCACAGCCTCCGGTGCTTCGGCAATCTTACCGATAAATGACGTTCTTTATAAGGATTCATATTTGAGCTGGCAGATAGTGCGGTGTCGTGCGGTGCCGTACGGTGCTGTGCGGTGCGGTGCAATGAGAAAAATTGCAGTACATGACGAATCCTGATTCATATTCTTGTTTATTTTAATTCGGTGATATATAATATTTGTAATAATTTTTTGTAGTCTCTTCCAGATTATTATTATTATTATTATTATTATTATTATTATTATTATTATTATTATTATTATTATTATTATTATTATTATTATTATTATTATTATTATTATTATTATTATTATTATTATTATTATTATTATTATTATTATTATTATTATTATTATTATTATTATGATTATGATTATGATTATGATTATGATTATGATTATATAGTATTTTATATTTTATTTTTTCAATTATTATCATTTCAAGTGTCATTATTTTACTTTAAATAATAAATACTATTACTATTTCCAGTATTTTAACTAAAGTACTTGTCATTGTTACGGTGACAAAAGGATATGTATTATAATTACCCTAATAGTTTTATAATAATTGAAAATTCTCAAATTTAAATTACATAAATATTTTAAAACCTGTATTATGTTAGGCCGTAGGAGTGTGCAACCATTGGCACGGGTTCCAAAAGTGGCACACCGATAAATTATTTCTGACACGTCAAACAATTTTTCAAGCTAGTAAAAAAATATATATACACACACACAAAATTATTTTTATTATAAATAATTATTATTATTAATAATAATAATATTAATTATTTTCATTCAGTGAATTATACAAGATTTAAATAATAACTTATAATATTGTCTTTACTCTTCTGGGTTGATTTTTTATTATTTAAAAAAAAGTTTTCAAATGCTTAAAAAAAAAATCAAATTTTATGTTCTCAAAATATTTTGGCTGGCACGTGGAAACATTTTGTGTCAGATATTCTGTAGTTAGGGGCTTAAAGGTCACAATTCTGTGCTGCAATTAGTAACCCCTTTTAAAAATTTTATAGTATTAAATATTCTAATAATGTTCATGCTCCTACTATGTTATATATAGGTTTAATAAACATTATAATGTAATTTTCATTCCTTAATAAACTCATTCAAATAAAAAAAAAATAATTTAATTATTATTATTATTATTATTATTATTATTATTATTATTATTATTATTATTATTATTATTATTATTATTATTATTATTATTATTATTATTATTATTATTATTATTATTATTATTATTATTACACATATGATAAACAATTAATTATATCGTATTAAATATTATTATTATAATTATTATTTTGTTTTTATTATTATTTTTATTATTATTTTATTATTATTATTATTATTATTATTATTATTATTATTATTATTATTATTATTATTATTATTATTATTATTATTATTATTATTATTATTATAACTTATATGATAAACAATTAAAGGTTGTTCTTAAGAAAGCAAAGAGAAAATACTACTCTAACAAATTCCAGGATTGCAACAAAGACTCGAAGGCCACTTGGGGTTTAATCAATAAATTAGTCAGCAAAAACAAAAAAAAAATCACAATGTATAAAAGAACTGAATTTAAACAATCAGTTAACAACCAACCAAAATAAGATCGCAGACGGACTAAACGAATACTTCGTAAACGTCGGTAAGCAAATCTTGAGAGACAAACCCCCTAGTCAAACATCATATGAAACTTTTCTCCCAGACTAAGTCTCATTTTTCCTTTATTCCCATCACTGTCCCGGAGGTAAAAGGTAATCGCCGGATTAAAAAACAAAAAATGTGATGTTCATTCTATCCCCAATCACATCCTCAAACTAGCTGCCGACATAATAGCCACCCCTTTAAAACACTTGTTCAATGAATCATTTTTGACAGGAATTTTCCCAAATATATTCAAGACAGCAAAAGTGATTCCTATACCTAAAAAAGGAGACCTTTGCCTAGCAAAAAATTACAGACCAATAGCTATCACAAACACGATTAGTAAAATATTTGAGAAATTAGTTTTCAATCAGTTAACAGAATATTTTATATCAAACAACATTCTCAGTGATTCACAATTTGGATTTAGGAAAGGACGCTCAACTGCTGATGCTCTCATTTGCTTAACCGAAAAACTGTACAGAAATATAGAAAATAAAGACTCCTCCCTGCTATTATTATTAGATTTCACAAAAGCTTTTGACATGATTGATCATGATATACTAGTAAAATGAACAAAATGGGATTTGAAGGGACAAACTTACAATGGTTTTAAAGCTACTTTAAAGGAGAGATCTCAAATACGTA
>JABUQX010135503.1:42500-46000 GCA_015478945.1 Trachelipus rathkii
ATTCTTAGACAGGAAAAAAAAAAACAACTTGTAAAAAAATTAAATTCACGAATATGTATTGTATACCGTCTTGAAATTTTCTCTCTGCATTTTTGGAGAGGTACGAGCCGTTACAATTTATAATTGATTAAAAATAGGGTTATTCAATGGCGATGATGCTTACACTTTTTGTTTAAATTTTTCACAATCTTTCCCCTAATCTTTCATTTTACAATGTAATGTATTTTTTCAGATGACCTATTTTCACAAAAAAAATAAGAGAATTTTATCATAACTGCAAAATTTGAAGAATATCGTTCATTTCTATAATAATAACTCGTGTAATGACGAGTAGTGCACAGTGAGAACGCCTCTAATATATATATATTATAATATATATATAATATATATTATATATATATATATATATATATATTATATATATATATATAGATATATCTACAGTATAAAATACTACAAAATGCTCTACCTCCCCATGTTTCCGGGTCACGAGCCGCCAATATATATATATTATATATAATATATATATATTATTATATATATATATATATATATATATATATATATAACTATATATATATAATTATAAATAATATATATAATTATATATATATTTAAGATATATATATAGTATATATTATGTATATAATAATAATTACATCGTATATTATATATTTGTTATGTTAAATTATATTATATTATTTTTATTTATATATTATTATATATTATTTTAATTATTATATTAATATATATATATTATATTTAGTATAGTATATATATATATAGTATAAATATATTATTATAAATATATATATTAGTATATATATATATATTATATATATATTAATATATATAATATTAATATATATATATGATTATATAATTATATATATTATTATATATATTAATTATATAATATATATATATATATATACGAATATATATATATATATATATTATAATTAGTATATTATATATATAATATAATATATATATATATATATATATATATATATAATATATATATATATGAAAGTTGAATGATCAAATAGACAAGATATTTGGTATCAAAGATAAATTTATAAACTTCTAAAGAAGAGGTTTTAGATCAAGAAATGTCAATCAAAAAGAAAAATAAACAAACAAACAAATCGAGAGAGAGGAGAGAGAGAGAGAGAGAGAGAGAGAGAGAGAGAGGAGAGAGAGAGAGAGAGAGAGAGAGAGAGAGAGAAAAAAGAGAGAAAAAAGAAAAATAATTATGAATTTAAATATTAAATAGTCTTATTTCCTTTTATTATAGTTTTTTCTCTTTGTTATTAAACTGTTGTTGTTTTTTTTTGTTGCTTCTTTGTTTGCTGTTTTGTTGCTCTTGCTCTTTCCCTTGCTCTTTGTAAGTGTGTGTGAGTGTGTGAGTGTGTGAGTGTGTAGTGTGTGTGGTGTGTGTATGTGTGCATTTTTGTGTGTAAAGAAAAACAGTCTTGAAAGATATGCTTCATACAGATAGGGTAATAAATATGTTTATGTTGCTTAAAAATTTCATATATTCAAAAGTTAAAAACAAACACGATGGAAGAGAAAAACATATGCAATTTTGACGTGTACTTTTGGTACTTTTTAAAGATGTCCTTGTAGAGAATGTCTGGGAAGGAATGTACATTGTCTGGCACTTTTGGTACTTTTTAAAGACGTTTTTATAGAGAATGTCTGGGAAGGAATGTACATTGTCTGGCACTTTTGGTTCTTTTTTAAGGACGTTCTTAAGAGAGTTTCTGTCAAGAAAGGTATATTGACTGATCCATTTTTAAATATGTTCTTGCAGGGAGTGTCTAGCATTGAAAGTAATTGTTCAGCAAATATTGATATTTAGCGGCAAAAAAAAACACGAATATCTGTTTTTGCATCTGAATGATTATTTTCTTTTTGGGAAAAATATACCCCCCCCCTGGTTTTTAGGAGACAGTATTTTCTTTTTGGGGAAAATCCACCCCCACCGAATGTGTTTAGGAAACAGTACCAGGCCTGTTAAAATCCAAACATTAGAACAACCAAGGTTACTTATTCCTTAAGCTTCTGTTGAAGAAAAAAGATGACTAAACTCTTACTATGAAAATTTCAAATGTAGGGATGTTCGATTATAAAAATTAAGTTTTAACGTGTAATAGTCACGATATATAGGGTTCGATTATCGATTATTTTAACTCCCGTATTAATTTTTTTTGAAGTCTTCTTTATTCTACGATGAATACATATAAGGAGTCATATAGTTATTTACTTTAATAACCTTAAATAATATTTAGTAATCATAAATTCTAGTCATTCTAAAATATCAAAGTAGGTTTGGATTATTATGCCGTCTTATAAATTTTAATTTAATTGTAATTTTTCGAACCATTATTATTATTATTATTATTATTATTATTATTATTATTATTATTATTATTATTATTATTATTATTATTATTATTATTATTATTATTATTATTATTATTATTATTATTATTATTATTATTATTATTCCATATTGTAATTTTAAATATAGTTCTGAAATTTTTAAAAATTTGTTGATTTATTTTATTGTATTATTATTTATATTATTAATTATTTATTTATATATATTTAATTAAATTATTATTATTATTAATTATTATTAATTATTATTATTATTATATTTTATTATTATTATTATTATTCTTATTATTATTATTATATTATTATTATTAAATTTTATTTATTATTATTATTATTATTATTATTATAATTATTATTCTTATTGTAATTTTAAATATAGTTCTGAAAACGACCTAGTCCGAGGTCGATGAATAAAATAATCTTATTAAATATATATATATAAATATATTGTATATATTTATATATATATATATATTTTATATTATTATATATAATTATATTATATATATTTTATATATATTAAAATAATATATTATATATATATAATGTATAGAGGCAAAATATCTACGTATGTGTGATTATATTTAATATATATATAATATATATTATATATATATATATAATATATATAATTGTATAATTATAGAGTATAGTAAATTGAATGGGTCAATTAAAAAAATATTCGGATTAAGATATAATTATAAAAAATTCTAAATATCATTGAAGGATATCGGGATCTATGGAAAATGTCTTAGAATCCAAGAAAATGTTAGTATACATAAGGAGAGAAGAGAGGAGAGAGAGAGAGAGAGAGAGAGAGAGAAGAGAGAGAGAAGAGAGAGAGGAGAGAGAGAGAGGAGAGAGAGAGAAGAGAAGAGAGGAGAGAGAGAGAGAGAGAAAATGTGAAGTGAAAGATAGATAGATAGATTAGATAGATAGATAGATAGATAGATAATAGATAGATGATAGATAGATAGATCGAATATTAGATAGATATGATAGATAGATAGATTAGTAGGGTTTGGATGATAGATAGATAGGTAGTAGATAGTAGATATGATGATAATAGATTGATTAGAATAGAATATTAG
>JABUQX010135504.1:2500-10376 GCA_015478945.1 Trachelipus rathkii
AAATAAAGTATCATTAAATTAAGTAAAGATATATGAGATCACGAGTTTCTTTTGGGAAAAGTTAATAGAGTGGGGATAGCTTTCATTTTTGGAGCACCTGTAACTAATAACAAATAGACTGTAATATATAGACTCCATTTAAACAAAGAGAAGATAAAGAGTTTCAAGAATGAAAAGAAAAGCAAAGAATTTGGTATACCTATTTTCTTTATTTCAATATATTAACTTTTGTTCTGTAATTTTTATTAAGTAAAATGCCTTGTAAATAAAATTCAAAAGAAAAAAAAAGATGTAAAAAATTAAAATATTTATTACTTCTGGATTTATTACAAGAATACATTTGAACCGTTTTTTTTCCAACGACCTGGATCAGTTGATTAAAGAACCGGAACATTTTTCAGTTTGTTTAAACCAATCCCTAAACACGCTTGATTTGTGCTTCACCACTGCTCCTTCTCGATATAAATATCCAATTTTCCCAGTTACAGGTAAATCCCTAATCACAATCTTGTAGCTCTTAATTATAAAGTTTTCTCTTCAGCAGAAGCACCCTGCCATAAACGTGTTTTCTGGTATTTTAAAATAACTATTATTGGAATGACCCTTTCTTTGACACTAATGATGCTTCCTAGTCTGCCGAAAAAGGAAAGGCCGTTATCGTTGATGAAATAAACAGGTTCATTCTTATTTCGACAAAATCTTTCTCTCCACAAAATGCATTGTTTGAAGGAATCTTTTCTTATGCTATTGTGGCTAGAGACAATTTTGATTTGGAGTGGGAAAACTCTTATTCTCCTATCACTCTTGGTGCATTTTACTCATCTCGAAATCACCTAAGGGATATTATTCAATTTGGGAAGCTTACTTTTGCTAAAATGAAGTGCGTTGATCGAATATTTGGTCAAGTTAAATATTGATCACCAATATTATTTAAAAATTAAACACCCCATAAATTCCTATCAGCTAACAACTGACGGGGATACAGTGTAAGACGGAGTGTTAAGAGCAGGAAAATGTTTTTCTTTAGCTAGGGATATGTAGAATTGGAGTTACTCTATCAGTTGGACTCTGGAAATATACAGACTGTATGGCTTATACATGCTTTCTATCGCACAGACGGGGCATTAGCTACTCTAAGATTTTTAAGTTTTAGTATTGTATTAGTTTAGTTACTGTCTCTCGAAAGCCTTAAATTCTCGAGCAGGCTGACAGGCACATGGCTAATGAGATTTCAAAGGATAGATGTTTACTATATTTATAATTTGACATTTACTTTCACTGATGGTATTTCAGATTTCTAAACTTTCACGTTAAGTTGATAAGAAAAGTTGCTATCACAAAAACCTTGAAAAAGGCAAGGATACTACCGATTACAACCTGTTGAAGTATAAATTTGAGCGGTTAAAGCCTGAAGTATTTTTCTCGGAAATAGTGTGCCAAGAAGAGGGACTCAGAAAGTTCTCTGTAAATACGCAAATGAAAGTGATCCGAAATTTCCCAGTGACCCAGCTGAGCACTAAGAGACAACTGATAAATTCTTAGGAATTGTACATTTTTTTTAAAGAAAATTATCAACCACAATTGATCTCAATAAATAGCGTTTCCGGCTATCCTTGTGTCAACGAGCAGAAGTATTAGAATTCGAAAGATAAGTTGGCAGTGGAGTGAAGAAATGCGAGAGTTTCATCTGGATAATGATAATACAGAAGAAATTCCTAAAGAAATGAGCAAGTTGGCTTATTGCAACTACAGTGAAGGAACTTTTAACCTGGAGTTATCGGTTGAGGCTACGGAAGTGAGGGCTGAAGCCTGTTTGATCGAGGATCAAGGAGATGAGAGAATAATTGCGTTGCTTCATATGGTTTTTTTCTGTCTGGCTCCAGAGTAAATTATATTCCGTAAGTCATCGAGAGAGTCAACTGGTTAGTTTGATGATGGGAATCCTAACCACTTTTCCGTGCTATCTGATTGGAAATCATTTATTCTTACCACCAGACATTAAACCTCTTTATTTTCTTCACAATATTCAGATGGTTGACAACAGGTCGGCAAGGACTCTCGAAGACATATCTGAGTACAACTTTGAAATAAGAAATCGACCAGGTAAAGTATACATTCTAGCTGTCGCATTATCAAGGGTTGGTGATGTTTGAACTGATCAAAAAAGTAAGTGGTGTTAGAAACGGTTTCTTGAGAAAAGTTTGATAAGCTCTGTTGAGTAATAATATTCCTATTGGAAAACCGATAACATTGCCATCAAATAAAGGCTTATTGAGGATACAACTAGTTGACGAATTACTACGGAACATCAATGTTTACAAACCAACCGCTAAAGCGAAAGATATAAATTCATTCAAAGTATGAGGAGTCCTGGCTTTCTTCCAGTAAGTGAATTTTTTTTGGCAGCTAGTCAGCTCTATTTTGTTCGTGTATGGGTACATTATGGCATTGATTATCCGGTAGGGTGTGGTAGCAATACATTACGAATTTCAAAAACTTTTAAATTTTATGGGAGAACTTTTTTTCATAGATTCACTTTACGATGCTATTTTGGCATATCATTATATAACCCTATTAGACCAAAGTCAAATGGATCTTACAACAAATAATTTTTGACTGAGAGCAGAGAAACGTGTTAATGCATTAAAAGGAAAGAGGAGAAAGTAGGATGCTGTACTCTGAAAATGCGAAAATGCCGCTGGCTTATCGATTTGAACTCGAACCTATTTTTTTCAATTTTGATCAGCCTACGATCAACCGAATGAAAGCTTCGGGCTCGTGGTGAGTATAAAAGAAGAGAAGAAATGTCACGATTGAAGAAATATATGTTGTATATTATATACATATAATTATTATAGTATTCTATTTTGCATGCTTGAAAGTTACAACCATTAGGATGCAAGTGTGAGCACTATTCAAGTCAAGGAGAAGGGGCTGCTAAGTCGGATTATCCTTAGCTCACAAAAATTCTGCTTTTAAAGGATATGTCATCACAGAATACTTTTGAAGATAATGAAAGAGCTAGAGTAAGTTAGTGGGAAGATAACATAAATCTTAGCCAGAGCTGAACGCGACGTACGACTTGTATGAAGAATGGTGATTTCATCGAATTCTTCCTTCGGAAAGGATACATGTTAATGTTTGAAATTAAAGGAATTATCGAATTCTCAGTCTCACGGTAATTGTAGCTGAAACAAGTAGATGATACCAAGGCCCCGTCTCTTTGCAGGTTTGTCAAAGTAGTGATAAGCAAAAAGTCTAAGATGGAAGATAGAAATTATACATAATCTCAAATCAACGCAAGAAAAAACTAGTAAAAAATCTTTAGTATAAAAAAGAAGAACTATAACCGTACTTATTGAATATGTAGCTTGAATAGAGTGCAAAGCCGGCTAGTGGGGGTGACTCGATAGAGAAGGGTCTCTATCGTACAGGCAAAGTTTAATACACCTTGGGAAGGCATGATCCGAGATAGATTGTGGAGTCTTACGACTGCGCAGTATCTGGCCATTCTCAGCCGCCAAAGGATTAGAAACGCTTCTGGAAAATCAAACGTTTTGAGCAATTTGGAGGATGCTATCGACTGCTATTGGTGCATCAAGAAGGTGACATGACCTAAGTTTTTACTAGACACGCCAACTCTTTGGAAATATAGATTTCTCTGGGAGAACAAACTAAGAATAGTGTCAGAAAAAAAAAGCAGATGCATAGAATCAGAATATATGAAGACAAGACGTAGCTTGTAGATTATTTCTGACCTGGGCTAATGAAAAGGCGTATATCGTAAAAATACTTCTATTGAGAGATATAATTTTGGCTGTCATACAAGAAATGTATATAATACGTTAGGTATAAGGTGGGATGTTTGTAACCCATTTCTAATTTACTTTACGGTTCATTACGGGATGCGGTTACCATTTTCATATCAAAGCTGACGATTAGCAGTTCACAGAACACATATGGAATGCATTAAGATCGTTAGTCTATAGGCTGGTTAGCTCTCTGGTTTCGGGAACAGTCCGATAACTCGATATGTATAAGAGTTGGTTATGAGAAAAAAAAATGTGAATGGTAAACAGTTTGCATAAGGTTCTGCCATATGACGGTTAATAATATATTGTCGTCGCGAGATTTAATGTAAGCAGATTCACCGGCTCAAGTCATTAACTGGGGTTTTAAAATGATAGAGACTAAGCAGTCCTATCTTTTCGCAGACACTCCGTTTGCTTATTGGAATTGCGGTCAATTTCAGCCGAAAAGGACAGTGGGAAACATTGGATGTTTGTTTGGGTTGATACATTTCAGCAAATTGGGCTTTTCTATGGAGCGCCTCGAAAAGCAGAAATGTTGCGGCTAATCAATCTACCTAGATAATTTCTGAAGAGGACAACTTCTTACTGTCATTGCTGTGCTGGATATGAGAAACATTGTTCTCAACTGATAAATGGAAGGCGAATTTATCAGTTTGCGACTGAAGACATGTCCAGAGGAATATATTTTTAAGAAGAATGTGGCATCAAGACGAGTACGACCACATACTAAATCATAAGAACAGACTACAAAAAACTAGTTACACAAAACATAGATGGAAGAAAACCAGCTTGATAGGAATTAAAAGAGTAACAACATTGAGCATAATATGAGAAGTATATGTACTATCTGAGTTGAAATGGTATTAAATTATCATCGAGAAGAGTGTCGTGGTGTGGAGAACTATACCATTTGCTCCTAAATAACAAAGTAAAATGCATTACCAACACCCAGATGCAGGTCAAGACTCAAAAAAATACAAATAAAAAACCAATGGTAATAAATTAAAGTTAATTGTTTATTGGAGTCCAATAAGCCGTTTGCATCCAAAGGTGCCAACTCTATCCAACGAGCTTTCCAATAGTCGAACACTGGGAGAGAGGGGTAGCATCTTAATAACTTTACTTCAATGAATAATCAATAACATTAGCATTAA
The DNA here is from genome assembly GCA_015478945.1 of Trachelipus rathkii. Classification (NCBI taxonomy): domain Eukaryota; kingdom Metazoa; phylum Arthropoda; class Malacostraca; order Isopoda; family Trachelipodidae; genus Trachelipus; species Trachelipus rathkii. The sequence continues at coordinate 7,467 of JABUQX010135504.1, forward strand.
GAAGTAATCTATACGACCAAGATAAGATACAATATTTAGAGAAACTAGAACAGAAGATGACAGTATTCGCCATCTCTTATATAATTTCAAGGAAGGTTTTTGGACAATTTGGGTGACCAGAAAGATGTGAGACAGACATATAAAAATATCTAGTCGCTGACCCGCTATATATTTCGTAGCAGTAGATGAGAAGGGGTCAACTTAGGATGGCTTCGCACTCGTTCCATCAGTTACATACTATACCACTAGCTTGTGACCGCTTGTGAATCGCAATGTACTCTATGTCCTCAAGTCGTGTCAGCCTGCGAACTGTCTGAAGATATGGTAAGGTTATCGAAGCTCGCCAGAATCATTATGAAGAATCTTACTTATTTTAGAATCCCGGTATAGGGCAAAGAATCGAAATTGAAGGTTTACCAGCGAAACTCTAGTAAGTATGAGACGAGTTCTAGTCCATAGGAACGAAAAGTAGAGATATAGTCAGAAGGTAAAAGGGGATCAAGCACATGTTGATAGAACGCATGTTTGCTTCTGGCTCACCAAAAGTAGATCTTAAAGATCTCCTCTCATTGAAAAGTCGTGTCCGATTTCAATATGAATCAAGAGGGCGGATTAGTCAATCTACCCACATCTACCCTCAAGAGAATCACGGGAATGCATTTAACCACTGTCGCTTTCGAGATGGTTCCAATAAGCAAGTCTGAGTTGGGTGATCTTGCAGTAGTGCTCACTGGCCCTGTACCTCCTGGAGTTGATCACGTGCTACGCATCTATTCAGGGGGATGACGAAGAGAGAATCGACATTTGATGGATGTTGTCGATCTTTATATAATGTCCATAGATGTTTTTTCATTTTTTTAGTTTTGATGTGAAATCATTATTTACTGGCATCAACGTTTTTATCGATTTCGTTTTTTTTTTTTCATGTTATGTGCTCTGAGAAAATTCTTCTGTTGACTAGGGTATTATTGGATTTGTTAAGTAAAATTTGGTTCTAAAGTTTGTTTGTGTACGTAAAGCATTTTTTGATAGATGTCGGAACTGGTATGTCGCCTGCAAGCTGTGTTTTAACCAATGGTTAAATAGATTACATACTTGGTAGATCCCTAATCCTCAGATGTATTAATGGTCACGAATCCAATTCAGCTTGAACCATTAGGATGGGGTCGAAGTATTTCGTATAACAAGGAGAGCGAAATCTGCAAATTGTTAGGGCATATTTCTTTCCATCTGGCAATAGAAGGGAGTGTCGAATTTAGTATATGGATGGATTATTGGTTTAGGGTTATTAGAAAAGTATAATATTATATGAAACTTTGGCGATTCAGCGATGCTAGGCTTTTTATCGGAATGTTGTGGTATTTCCACTAGATTATTTTTATATGTTATACTATAGAATATCTATGTCTTTCTAGGTCTGATTCATCTTTTATTTTTTTCTTTTTTTTCTCTCTTTATTGCGTTTTTATTATATTTTTACTCTTTTTTATTTTTTTTTTTTTTTTCTATTGTATCACATATATTTCAAGCATTGTGGGTCTAAGATTATTCGGAATGCAATCATGTTATCTATTCAATTAGGTCCCGAATTAATTTAGTACGTATATTTTTTTTTTGATTTGAAAAGCTGATCCTAAGTTGAAGTGGTGATATGTTTTTAATTTCTATAGACATAAATGTAGTTGTATATTGTTGCATGTATAATAGTTACAAATAATGAGTAGAATATATTTTGAAATAAGAATATTAAATGTTATTTTATATCAACGTTTATCGTCATATTGTATGTGTTTAAAATTACTGTAAGATGATAAAGTATTCCTTTGAATTAGGTGGAAATGTGATGGATAAGGATATCTCTGTAAATCGGTCTATTGGTACTATCACAAACTAATAATTACTCTGTTTTTAAAAATCGATAAAAATAATAGTATATATCGTATATATATATTATTATAATAAAGTAATATACTATATATAATGTATATATATAATATTTGTATATATATATATATATAATAATACTATATATCAATTATACATATGATCATAACAAGATGTACTATCCTAATTTAGACTTGTACCTATATTTATATAATTTATATAGTCATGTAATACTACACGAGAAGAGGCTGCAGGAACTCGCTATATATTTATGTATCGGTTGGTCATGGTACAAATCCGGTGGTAGCTTAATCACGAAAATTAGCATTAAAACACTTCAATGAATTAAAAACAATTTAACCATTTTTGATTTCAATGATTTTCGAACACTTTTGTTCGCTGTTTCTAAGTAGAAATCTTATTAACAATCGAGACCAAAGAAATCTTTTTTTATATTCATAACGTATCGAGACTTCATATAATGAAATATATACTTTGTGACAATTTTGGTCACTTTTGAGTATAGGTGACATTAGCCACTAAATTCCTGTTTGTATTGTTCTATCTTGTAAATCTTCGCAGCACGGTTATTAATGGGAAATTGAATATGCAGAATTCTTCTTAATTATGTTCGTTTTGAGGGTGTCAATGTAGGTTGATCTATGTGTGTTTCATCTTATTTACAACTTTGATTTGATGATTTGAGGTGACCACTCTTGTGCTGAGTGATCGTGCTGAAACTTGTTCATTTGTGTGTATTTAGCTGTTTATTGTTGTTTGTTTTCTGAAATAAGTCTATTGTTTCTCCATAATATTATTGTTTCTATTTAGACACATCTGTAAGCAAGGTATTGTAACTAAGCAGCATTGGGCGTATTTTTTGACTGTGAAATTTAGTGGGGGGTTTTAGCTTCTTTTTTCCGATTTAGAATATTGGCGGTTCGAAGGGAATAATTTGTTTGTGGTTGAACTTTTTCATGATCAGCTTTGGTTGAATGTTAGTAAGGATTATTTATGTGTTACGAA
>JABUQX010135505.1:0-15753 GCA_015478945.1 Trachelipus rathkii
AGTACGTGATTATAATGTAGTAATAATATCTATATTATTTATATTATAACTATATATAAGTATAAAATGTAGACTATAAAGTATAATAGTTATGAGGTATTATAAGGAAATATACTATTAATTAATAGTGATTGTATAATATATGAATATGCATAATAAAAATGTTGATACTATTATATATTTATAAGTTTATATATATAATGATATTATATCTATACATTATATATATATAGAGCTTATATATATATAATATACTCTTGATATTAATATATTATATATATTTGAATATATTATATTATTCATATAACTATTATATGTTATTATATGATATATACATATTATATATATATAATATATATAGATATTTTTACTATAATATATTATATATTAATATATATATATATAAATATATATATATATATTCAATATTTAATATATTATAATTATTATATATATATAAGGTATAGTATATTTAATATTAATATATCTTATATTTTAATATTTTCATATATATATATACTATATATATATATATTATATTAAATTATAATCCAGTAATATATATATAATAGATATATATATATATTTATACTATCATAAGTATCTAGGTAGATTATATAGTGTGACAATAAATGAAGTGAAATGATTATATACAATAATATATATTATAGTATATAGTATATATTTTATAATATGATTAAATATAAGTAAGTATATAAATAATATATACTATAGTTACTATATATAATATATATATATACTATATATTATATATATATGGTAAATGTACCTGTGACAGCGACTCACAATTTTGTACACCTTTCCTAGAATCTAAAGTTTCAAAAAAAATTTCCTAAGTCAGAAAGTTAAGTTAAGTTAGTTTTTTTAAGAAAATTGTTTAGTAGCAAGCTTCTGGCATAATTCCAAGAGCTTGCCACTAAAGAATTTTCTTAAGAACCTTACTTAACTTAACTTTTCTAACTTAAGAATTTTTTTAAACTTAGAAAATTTTCGGTGTCTCCAAATATGTGTGGGTCGCTGTCTATATATATATATAACATATTATATATTATAAGTATATATATATATATATATATATAGCTCATATCTATATAATATACTATATATTATAATATACTATATATCTATATTATATATATACTATATATATATTATGATCTACATATACTAATATAATAACTAATAAATAAGGACAATACTTTTCGATTAGCCGTCAATATGTATCTTAAAACAAAGCTATTAATACTACAGTAAAAGGATTACATTTTTTCGGATCAAGCGTAAAACGTTAGCCCACTGGAACGTTAACTAATATATATGTAACTAAACTGAGTAATAAATAACAAATTAATTTTCCTTATTAGAAGATAAAATTCTATTATAAAATCTGCTCTCTAAAAACAGTTCATTATAACGGGGGTCATAAATTTGTAACGGGGTCTGTAACGGGGTTTGAATCGGAAAATTACTTACTATGTCAATAAAATTAACATACTTATATATATATAGTATTATAGTATATATATATTATATATATATATATATATATATATATATATATTATATATATACTATATATACTTATATATATATTTAATATATATATAATACAGGGCACACTTAGGGGGCTCGAGCCCGACGGAGGACAGAGGGGGGATGTTTTCCATGCCCCGTATGGGAGGGCGGAGGAAACCCCCCGCGACACCCAAATCCAAAGAGCGGGGGTTCCGAGACGATCCCCGGAGGGGGGGAAATAATACCTACCCTCTGTCCAGTCATTCAAAACACCCCACCCGTAGTTCCGGAAACGAGCCGAAGAAGACCAGCACACACCTGCCATCGGAGCGCGGAGAGTATTACGAAGCGCATCCCCTTGGGTATTCTTTAGTTTTAAACACACCCAAACCCATTCTTATAAAGGCGCAACAGTCAAGTTAACGAGTATAATTAAAAATAGCGGTAAAGCTTTACATTAGTGGCCCTGGATGGGGTTTAACTAAAACTCACGCGCCGTTATCGATATGCGAAATATATCGATAAATATCGATATCGGGCAGCCTCTAGGAGAGCCACAATCCATAGCTCAAAACACAATACACCTCCAGGGAAAAGAATACATTGCTGAATGCTGGTCCAATTTTAGAAGCGGAAAATCTAAAACATAAACAAAACTATCAAAAACCAAAAAATTCATTACTATCCAATAACTACAATGAGCTACACGGGCAAACACGAATACATTTTTGGAGTCATAATGAGGATGTACGTCGGAAGGCTCCTCGCTAGCGGGTACGGAAAACGAGTCCCCCCTGGTGCTCTACCACCCGTCGCTTGAGCCCCTAAAATTGCGTGTAATACCTTTACAAACAATGTAGATGCATATGAATATATTTTCCTATAATTTATATAAAAACACAAAGTATATAAGTATATTACTGATATATACTAATTATAATAATACATATATAACACACACAATATATATATTTATTTGCTTTACTTTGGCGCCCGTCTTCTTGTGATCATCTCTTAAAAAAAAACACCCAATTTTTATGTTTAAATAGAACTAATTTGTTTTTTTACATTCTCCCTAACTACACACATTTCCAAGCGATACCCCAAAATGTGAACTCATCCTTTTCCCTACACACCTACATGTACACCTCTCTTTGAGCAAAGTTTTTTTTTTTTTTCTTTTTTTTTTTTTACATTTTCCGCATCAAAAATTGGTCCCTGTAAGCTATTGTAGTTTTTGAGAAATTAGCAATGGATTGTGTCTCTTCTATAGGCTGGCCATCGATATCTAGCGATATCTATCCAAATATTTCACCATAGATTAAATAATAGTAATTAAATATATCAATATATATAATATTAAATATAATAGTTAAAAAATAATAATAATATAATGCAAATCAAAATGTACTATTATATATATATATATATAGATTAGTATTAATAAATTAATATCATATATACATAATAATAATGAAACAATTACCTTTATAACCATATATGTTATATATATTTATTATAATAATATAAAATTAGTAATAAAACAAGATAATAAATACTATAATAATTATATTAAGTGATATATATATATAATATATATCACACTATATTATAAAGCTATAGTACGTTGGTCACAGAATTATATTTCACATGTTAGTTAATAATTTGTATTATTTATACAATAAAATAATTTTAAGTGAGTGATCGAACTTTTCGTTTAATAGATAGTTTATGTTTACACTCATGGGTGTCAAGATACCTATTGAACATAAATTATATTATTAAAAATTTAATAATATGGGACAATTTCTTAATTGGACTTGTTGCGCATTTAAATACTTCCAATATTAAATTAAAATGTAAAAACGAATGCAATGTGTAAACTTTAGAGAAAATTTCATAGAAATCGTTCAAATTCTTTGTCACCTATCACGAAGAAAAGCTACTCTAAGACTGAGGAAAATAATCGAAGATTTCTTTTATAAAGAAAAAATAATCGTATTCGTTCGATTAATTATATCGATAAATTAATTATATCGATTTTGAATACATAAAAATATCGAGTGAGGCCAGAATATAAACCTTATCCAAAATAAGTTTAAAATTACTCTTCTACATTTTATTAACTTTTTTTAAAATCGCTTTTTTTATTTTTTAAAAGTTTTCCAGGACTAACTCTTTACGCTGATTCCAAAAATGTATTCCGTTTTACTGTAGCATTAATAGTTTTTAAGATACATATGACGGACAATGGAAACGCTGACCTAATAAAAGGAGTGCATGCACTTTCCTAAAATTCCTGTTAAATTGTGTACATAAATACTATATAATTAGGTTTTTGTCTATTTTGATTGAACACCTGGCAACTCTGCCGTAATTTATGAACCTTTTTGAAACATTCAAAGAGGAGCAAAAATCTAATTTTCAAGGAACGGGCCGTTGGAAACATATTCTTTTCGTGTTCATTGAATCATTTGTATCGTATTTAGGCTAAGTGCTACTCTTTAAAAAAAATAAAGTTAAATTTTAAAAGTGCTACTCTTTAAAAAAATTAAAGTTAAACTGAAAATATTAAAAGAATAAAGCCAGTAAGAATCCACATTGGCCTATCGTCAGTGGCCCAGTCAACTAGTGTAACAAAATGCTCATTTAATTTTCAAACAGCACCCCAGTGCTTGGCAATATCTTGCATTGTATCATCCAACTTTTAAGACATTAAGAATATAGAGACAGTAAGAAGCCACATGGGCCTGTCGAGTACTGTCACCACAGTCAACCCACAAACCAAACATGCTCATGCAAATCCACAAAGGGGTAGACAGGAATAGTGATTCACCTAGGCAGGAAGATAAGACAATCGAAATACATTTATAAGTAAATTAATATGAACAGACAGTACAAAGTCTCTATATAATGGGCCATATAATTACTGGAGAACTTATGTCCTTAATAGTCTAAATCTACTTACAACAAAAATAAATGCTCATATATTTATATTACTACAATCCACAAGTCACTCTATGGAGTCATTTGTCATTTGTATGTTAAACTTACTATATTAATCCACCAATTTGGCTTAGTCTAAAAAGATATTTGATATATAATTATAAATATATAGTATATAAAACCATTTCCAATCTCATACATACAGACATAACTTATTTATACATAACTTATGATTTATTGTTTATAATATCATTACACATGCATATCCTATAACATTTCATTTAACATATCAATATATATAACTAAATAAACTTTCTTATATTGAAACATTCGTTCGTCAATATATTAAATAAATGGTTAACTCTTATATACAATATATATATAACCTCATATCCATAAATGATAAAATCTTAAACCCTTTTTTCATTAAAATGTTGCAATCGAGTCTCACTCAACAACATTTACTCCTTGGCAGACAACTATTCCAAATATTAATAACAACATTCTATTTTACTTGATATAGCATTGCTTTACTTATTACATCATAAGATTGAGCAATGTCATTTCTTCCTAAATTTTCTTATTATATAATTACCCCGCCTGGTGATATATGATATCCATTATATTCTATTATTCTATTGTATATAGAATACAATATTATATTGGTCTAATTTGAATAATTTATATCATATATTTTAAGATGTATAAACTATTGTTACATATACAAGAAGTCAAACCTAAGTATAGAAAAACTTTATTAGATGACTGAGCTACTATATATATATATAGCGGTGACGTGAAGGGGGCCCAGTATATCAGGTTAGAATGCGGAGCCTATACAAAATGTGCGAAGACAAACAATAACGAAATATAATAGTAATAAATATGATAAAATAATATGAAAAATATACATTGAATTTATCACTATCATATATATATTATATAATTATAAATATATATATATATATATTAATATATATATATATAATATATTATTATATATTTATTAATATTATATATATAATATTTAATATTACGTTATATATAATAATATTATATATATAATATATATATATATAACCGTATTAATATATATTATATTATATATAGTAGATAGTGTAAAAAGGATAGCATTACTTATCGCCTGATAATATAACTTAATATATATAAGTATACTTATCATTAACATAAAGCCCCATATCGATGTAAAAAAATTAGTATGTTGACTATATCAATAACGGTAATATATAGTATACATCACAAGTATATAAGAAAAAATAATATAAATTAATAAATTCAATGATATTCCTAATAATATATTTAGACTTGTATATATAACATTATTGAATTTATATGTATTCAAACTATATGAGTTGGATAAAAAATGATTTATATTCATTTTTATATTTTACCTACTCATAATAATTGAAGTTCATGTCGAGCTGACATATATTCTGACTTACTCAGGGCTAAATTTTATATACAGGGCATTGGTCTATAAAGTTCTGGTGTGCCGATAATAGATGACATCTGTGTCATAATTTAGCATTAAAGTAATAATTATTGTGGTAGACTCATAACTAATCCGAAATAAGAATCTCTCTCATAATATAAAGACCTACTTTGTTCAGTATACTGTCTAATGAAATCCATTGATCTAACGCAAGAACAAAGCTCCTAAGACATCGCTGTTTTCGCACTATATATACAAACGAGAAATTGAGACATATGATAATATAAATATGTTCGCCAAATATGGCACCATCCGATGCTCTCTGAATGATGTGATGCGCACAACACGAAGATAATATAGTCATGGGTCGACAATCTACTCTGGTGCTATTGAAATAAATTTGCGGTTCTATCTCTGTACATATGTATCTCATGCGCCACTGAATATAACAAATAGGAAAATTATAACGCAAATTTTTTTCATTTTTATTCAGAATTAATATACAAAATAAAAAAGATGGTGTATTAAGTGAAAAATTAATTGAGGATCACAGACTTAATGATAGATACAGTATATACATATACAATAAAAATTCGAATAAAAATTACCTCTTATGTACTATTAATTGTTAAGGATTAAATTATAGTGACTCTAATAAATCAATATTGATATTATATTCATAAGTTGAAATAGTCAATAATTCTGAAGAAAAATTCTAGTCTGAAGTTAGTAATGATAATCCACTAATATCATAATATAAAATAGAAACCATTGAGTTTTTAATGATATAAATAAATTTGAACAATTCTGAAGAATGAACTACACGTTCAAGTGAACACACCCGAATATCAAAACGTTTATTATGATGTGGTAAAAATTGCTATATTTATGAGCTTGTTTATATATTGGTCGTATAATTAAACTGAGTACTAACTGTAAATTCCGAATATTTATATATGTTACTATATTTTATTACTTAGGGAGAGAGTGGAAAAATTGGAGTGCTCCATTATCATAGTAAATTTTTTGTCATTAACCTCGCTCACTAATATTGAAGAATAAGGATATTGTTGGTTTTTTAATATAACATATACAGAGAATACAGTGCCCTAGAAAACTAATTTGAAATAATATAATATAATTTAAAGAGAATTATAGTAATAATCAAAAAACATAAATATATAGAGATATATGTTAGGAAAGACACGTAGGGACAGAAAATCGGAAGAGAAATTAGCAGCTAATAGGCAGAATCATAGAAATTATGTTAGTTACTCAAATGCAGTAAATTAACATTCAATTGTGCAGTATCTATATTATATTATTAATGAACTTGGACTTCAATAATATTATTTATTATTTATATTCCTTATTATTATTGTATCAAAACGATTATGAAGCATCTTAAAATTTTTTATATATGACAACTGGAAAAGTAATATATTTTACTATGTGTATTTTACAGTTATCTGTTACATTGCTCGGTTTGCTAAGGAATTATATAAAGCCAAGCTTTAGTAATTCAACAAATGAATGCATCACAAAACAACTCTCTAAATATTAGTATGGTGTCACTAAGGATGTGTTCTCCAAATGTATTGATTCCTTATCATAGAGCATTATAATAACAATATTTTCAGGAATAGTATTTATCGACTTATTAGTTATTCTTTAATCATTTCAATGTGTATTATTTATAGAGTTTTATGATAGTCTTTCACCATTGTGTATAATGATTAATACGATTAGCTCTTATGTGATCTCTAGAATGTGTTCATGTTATTACAATTTATTTCATTTTACTAGTTTTATTTATTTCTCATTTGTCTTTGTGTTTTTTAAGTATATTAAATTGTTAATTATTGAATTGTTAATTATTAATATTTTGACTGTCCTATAATATATATTACTTATTTGTATCATTTTTAAGTTCCAAATAAACAGATTTCAGAACCAACTTTACTATCTATTATATTCATTTTTGGTGACTATTTAATTGCAATAATTCTATTAACTATTTAATGTCGAGCTATTAATATGTACAACAATTATTGATTAGATGTATGTGTATGTAGTTAAACTTATCTGGAGTTGCACATTTATGGTATTATATTGTAATTATATAATATTATACTATCAGATTTTAACGTTAATATATATATAAATATGTTATTTATTTTTAATTAGCTTTTAATTTTATGAAAGCTAAAAAACTTCTTCAATCATTTTAATCCTTTAAGTATATTATTTTATTAGTTAGTGTTTTTCAAACTGATTCACTAAAGTATTTTTATATTAATTATATTTTAAATGAATCAGAATATTACTACCTTTCGTTCTTTCATTGTCATTGAATCATATGTCTATGTAATTATTGTAGTTATTATTTTTACATTTTTCTATTGCTCCTCTGCAGCAATATTTTGCATGATGCTATTCAGAATATCGTAAATTGCATTTTAGATATAGGCTATCATAATATACTGGTTAGATTATTTTATTATTATAGTATTATTATTTAGTCTTTTCTTTGTTTTAAAATATTTTAGTATTTTAATTTATCTTATTTTAAGGTTATTTATGAACTAAATTTAACTTATCATAAAAGCAATTATGACTACAATGTTGTGAATAATAATATATTTATGGGTATGCTTTACTTATAGTATATTAGCAAACTTTTTTATTCAGCAGAAGCTGCTGCATTAGTCAAGGTTAGTCTTACCAGAAACTTGTTCGGTACTAGCTAGTTCAGTATTGGTATTTTGACGTTTTATGACATTGAAACGTATCTTTGGAAATAAGATATTGATCCATTTTATGTTTTACCTCAAGATTAATTATTATTGATTATTGTTTATATTTAGTTATAAAAAAGCTATACATAGGTGCAAGGTATGTATATGCACCAACATATTTTAGATTTTGTATATATTGTATATTATCATAGGTTGAAAACTTTATTTTTTGTTAAATCGAAGTCTATAATAAGGCTACTTAGAATTTGTTTTTTTGATATTATGTAAACATTGACAAGATTTAATATTTTAGAGTTTATTCCATTATATGAGTAGTAGAATTTTAATTATTGTTATGCTAAGAGTTTATTAGTCATATTTATTCTTAATATTAAGAAGAGGGTTATTAAGCTAATATATTAATCTATTTTCTACTTTCTTTTTTTAATTTTATTTTATGTGTATAAGTGAGAGTATCTGTGTTTGTGTTTGAGTCATTTATTTGTAGTTTAAATGTTAATATAGATTTTGCAGGAGATGTAAGGCAGAGATCGATATAAATAAGTAACTTTATTTGCATTGATCTATTGTTCCTAATAGGCCTATTATAAAATCACTCTTCTTCAATATTTAAACTTATCTTTCTCTTTTTTATTAATTATTCACTCACAGCTGAAAATACTTTACAATTTATCTACTATTACTTTATGGTTCTTTGCCGAACCAAAAGTTTTATCTAGTCAAAAAAATTATATATTGATAATATATTATATATTATATGATATATTATGATATATATACGATATATATATATATTATATATCTTATTATGATTATATTATTATTGACTATATATATACTATTATAATACAGCTGCTCCCAAGTAAGGTTTCTCTGGGATTGGCAGCCACACAGCTTATTGGTTAAAAGGACATATATAATATTATGATTTTATAGTATATTATATATATATTATAATATTATATTAATATATATATATATATATAATTATAATATATATTATATATATATATATATATTATAGGTAGGATTATATTATTTAACTTTAATATATATATTATTATATAATATATATATATATATAGGTGTCGGCTTTAGGTCCCTTCCTTTTACTGTGTTTTACTTTACAAACTGCATAACTAAACCACAAGGGGGGCTAACAAATCTAACCGAACTCTAATATATATATAGTTATATATTATATATATATAACTATGTTATACATATATATTTTAATATAATATAGTATGTATATTATATATTATATTTATAGTAATATACTTTATCAAAATTGGAGAGCCAATCGGAGCATTGGTTAGCGGTTAAAAGAATTTATATATTTTTGGTACGGTATATATATATACATACATATATGGTTATATATATATAAGATATATATAATATATATATATATATATATATTATAATATATATAATTAATATATATAATATATATATATAATAATTATATAATATATATAATATAATATTATTATTTAATATATATAGTACATATATACGTATATATATATCATAGAAAGGTCGCTGGTGTGTTTGAGGGTTGAGGAAGTAGATCACTGCCATTATGATAATGAAAAGGAGTTTGTTGTGTTGCAGGGTCGAAACTAATTCATTTCATAACAGTTAAATGGGAAATCTTACAATGTATCGCATCTCCGTAGAATTTAGTTAGCTCTTCAGGCTAATATAAATATATATATATATATATATGATAAAAAATATATATATATTATATATAATATATATATATATACTATATATAATTATATATATATATATATATATAGATATATAATATATTATATATATATATATATACCGTATATTATACAGATATATATATTATATAATATTATATATATATATATATATATATATATATATATATATATATATATATAGGTATATATACTATATATATAGGTGATAGGTATATCTTATATAGCATATATATATATTTAATTAGTATTCGGTGGTAATAGTGCAGGCACCTAGCAATATATTTGATTATGTTATATAGTCTTTACTGAGTTCTCAGAGCCCCTCTCTTTTACACTAGTTAATCACTTTCGTTTTATATTATTATTATTATTATATTATTATTATTATTATTATAACTAATATAAAATACAAAGTTAAAATATACTTCTGCTAGTGATGGGTGAAAATAAGTAGACATTTATTGTAAAAGAGGTAGATCTTGATTTCATGTTGCCTAACAAATATTTTTTAAATTTTTTAAAAGAAATTTTTTCCCCCACTTACGGGCTTGGTCCTTCTCAAGGAACAGACTTTCTTTCAAATGTAGTAATAAATACTGAAACATGTGATACGAGCAATATTTGTTTGAAGTAATAGGTGTAGGAATGTTAAATTTAAATTTAGATTGTTTGAAGAGTGGAAGAGAAGTCGAAAGTAGAGAGGAGGCTGACAAGAGATGTGTGGGAGACACACTTGACTTTTTGAATAAAGAAATTAAATTTGGAGGAAGTGATGAAAAATTGGTATAATTTCGTGATTGCTTGTAAAGATTTTTAAGGAAAGTTACTGTAGGAGAAATGAGGTGAAGGGATTAAAAGTGATTCTGTTAAGGGATTAAGGCCTCATTAGGCGAGGCTATGAAAAGAAAGACGAATATGAGATCAATTACTATTTAAGTAGAGGAATAATGTAAAATGAGGAAAATAATGAAAAGAAATTTTCCGTAAATTAGAAAGTGATTTGAAAAAAAGTGGCAATCTAAAAGTTACATTCCCCATCACTTAATCATTTATAAGTGTATTGAGTAATAAACCGAATGTGTGTGAAAAAGTTGAAGATTTTGGGAGTTTTAGGTTCTCTAATTGGAGTGAAATGAAGGCGGTGGAAAAAGAAACTAAAGATTGCATACTTTAGAATTTCAGATTCCGTTGGAATTCTATTATCACCAAAATACAAATAAATAGTTATGCCTCATACTTTTAACACTCTTGTGTGGTTTTCTCTTAATGTTCATTCGTAATTGTTAAAACTTTTGTTTCTATTTAACCCATAAAATGTAAAAGTTCTACAGCATTTGAAAAGGGAATTTTTTGATCAGACTTGTTTAAAGAGATTTACAGCTTGAAAAAAATTGAACCGTTTATTTTTTCTCTTGTAATTTTTTTTTTTTTAATATTGTAAATGAATTAGACGCAAGAAAAAGAACTTATTTTTGATTCCCATAAAAGAAGTGAAGGTTTTGCACTTTTGTCGCTACCTTCGTGCAAGATTCGATTAGATCACGATTCAAAATAATTTAAGGCTGTGAGGCAGTGTCCTCTGTTGAAAAGTTTAGAAACAGAAATGTGAAATCCGGAGGCACAGAGGAAAGGAGCAAGTTTGGTGGCATTGGAATTTTCTAGTCATAAGATCATTTGAATTTGCTTTCAAATGAAGCATAACCGAGGAAGGTGCCTGAGCACTTTAACCACGTCTAAGAGAGTTTTTGGCTTTTTGTATAAAAAATAATTTCTTTTAGTTTCAAAAATGGTTTAGAATCGATGGAATAAAGAGATTTGGGGGTAATGTAAACATTAAATAATATCGATTTTTAAAAATTAAAGCTTGGTTATGTTTATTGGGGAAAGTATTTAAATCTGAAATTTTGAAATAGAATATAACTTTCTAAAAGTTCTCCCTGACCAATCAAAATTGAGTTTGCAATATTTTTTATTTCTCCAACGGGTTGATTGCCTTAGATGGATGTAGAGTATGATCTACCCCTTCTGCTTTCCTCACATAAATTAAACCGTAAATAACTTATTGCTATTTAATAAAATAAAACTTTTAAATTATTTATATTATATAGTAAAAATAGTTCAAATTTTTTCTTTCACTTCTGTTAATATTTTATATCACTGTGAATAATATAAAAATGTTATTTTTTTCTATTACAGTTGTTTTAATAAATTATGTGCTGAATTTCGTGAATTGTTTGTCTCCTTAAATATTTGAAATATTCTTCAGTAATGTGAAGAGTTATTTCATTTTCTTGGGTGAAAATTTTGTTCAAAAGATTTGAGTTAAAGGTAAATTCTTGCAATCAAACTAATCCAGCGTTTTGAAATGTATTTTCATAACCATTAAGTAAATCTACAATATACTGTATTTTTCTCTCTTATCATTAGCTTCTGTCCGTAAGCACTTTTATGAAGTTATGTGATGGTACTAGACATACCAAAGGCTCTTGATAGGTAAGGCATGTGTCATTTTCCGGATTCCCATTTGGGTGTCGTCCTCCTTTTTCTCACTCGTTTATTTTTTTTTTAAATCTTCCCAAATTACTATTTGTTCATTCCTCTTATTCTTTTCGTCAATAATGGCGTTCTTATCTCGTACCTTTCGCAAAGCGCCTCAACTGCGCTTCTAGTTCTTTTCAATCCTTTGCAGATGATACTCCATTTTTTGCACTTATTTCAAATCTGTCTCTTTTGTAACTAGTTGTCTCTCTACTTTCAACTTTCTGATTATATTTGAGCTGATATGGGTAGGATTTCTTAATTGGGGTTGCTTCAACGATGTGAAATAAAGCTCTTTAAAAAATTTAACAACATATGAATTTTCCTATCATTAACATTTCTCAAGTTTCCAACAATAAACATATAAGAGTCGCATTCGTTTTTGTACAGAGTACTGACCTCACATTTGTTGAGATGCTCCTGTTCCTCCCGTCTTTGGTTAAGTTAGAGTGCAATGCTAAAACTCTTCCTTATTTTCTAATAGCTTCGACTCGTATCTTTATGACTCTACGTTATGTGCTATCATTTTTCTTTGATTACTACAGCAGCAGATGCTTTGGACAGTTGACAACACGCGTTTAACGACTTCCTAGTAAAATGTACTTTTCTCCTATGAATTTTGAGTGTAGATCAATAACTCTACCCTTGTTTGTTGTAGTACATTCGTAGAGTCACTTCTGTTATGTGGGGCTATGTTGAATGTTTCATTTTTTTGATTCGACACATTTTAAAGAAGTTTGCGCTGGTGCTCACTAGAGAAATTTAGATTACCTACATATTTACGTGTGAGGGGTTTTCTCTTTCTTTATCTTTATGTTCATCTCTTTGATTGAGACAGCCCTAGGGTAGTGATTACCGCATAAAAAATTGAGAACAACTTTAAGGAGAATTTAAAAGTAATCCTATTTCATTTTTTGCAAATGCTTACTAATTAACTAGTGTACGTTTTTTTTAGTACTATCTATACCTCTATTCACCATTATATTACAAGAATTTAAAGCTGAGCCCTTGAAATATCTTTTAATGTAGCAGGGCTACAATTAAATTGGAGACTTTGAAATAGGCAATGGAAACATTGTAAGTTTTATTTTAACCAAGCTTATCGAGGGTTTATAGTGATTTTTTTTTTTTTTTTTTGATATTCGACAAAACTTTTGGGAATGATTTAATATAAAATTCACAGCCTATCATGTAAAAATGGGTTTTTATAGAGATAATTTTCGTTTCCTTTAGAAGGTGGTGGATGGGCGTGGTGAGAAGCAGCCTATTATTCTTCTGAGAGTGAGAGGATTCAGAGAGGATGCGTGCAAGGCGATGCTGGATCGGAACAGTAGGCAAACCAGGGAAGAACGTACAACTGAGGGTCGAGAGAACAATGCAACCCACAAATACATGAAAAATTGAAAAGCGGCAACTCGTGCAACAAAACGGGCAAAATGGAGCACCATCTCTCGTCGTGAGAAGACGATAGGTGAAATTGGTATGTCCTATTCGTAATCTAGCCAGGGACTCTTCCAAGAGGCTATTTCTTTTGTATGAAGATGACCAGCGGCCAATAATGGGCTTGATGGTACGTAGCTTGGCGCCACGATTATCCTCCGACCAACATTGCTGCCAGCATGAAAGGAAACCACGACTAATGGTTATATAAAAATCAGAAGCAGGAAGGAGCCCCAGTCGTAAGTCAGGAAGAAGGTACCGTTCATTTGGTACTATTTTGGTCGATGCATGTTTTGCTTGCCTGCCTGTTCGCTCGTTTCCTGGAACAGGCACATAGGAAAGGACCCAGCAGAATGTAATATTTTTCCTCTGCACATGTGACGAGTAGAGGAATCTTTGGATGGTACAGACCAAAGAGTTTCTCGAAAACCGGTCAAGCAATGCTTGAATGTGCTTCTGGAATCTGAGAATTTGGTGTTATTACCCACTGATGTGAAGTTGCTATCCTGTGTCCTGACATAGCCACCGCAACCAGTTCCACAGAGAATACTGAAGAGTAAGGTGGCATAGTGTGAGATGCGGTGAAGTCTAGAAAAACAGCCGAAGCTCCTACTTCCTCATCCGTTTTGGAGCCGTCAGTGTAGACAGCGATCAAGTCCGTGTGAACTTCCGCCGTATGGGAAAGAAAAGAATCCCTCACCCTCACCGTGGCATCAGCTTTTGTTAATGATTGTGTCCCGAAGTAGGCAACGTGTGGGGCCGGCCCGGGAGGAGGAACAAACCCATGTTACATAGGAAGTGTTGAATGGATACTGCTTGACTGCTCGTTGAGGTAAGTCGAGTAAACTGAATATGGAATTCACAATCCCAGCAAATGACCAGTAACAAGGATGTGGGAGACATTGTTCAATTGAGGAGGACAAGATCGAAGAAACAGGAATCAGAATACGGAAGAACAAGGAGTACATGAACTGTTCTCTCCACAGGGACAAGGGCATCGTTCGAGCTTTTACCTCCAGGCTCACTCTTGGGGAAGATTGAAATGCTCCTGTCCCTATCCTCAGGCCCTCGTTCTGAATTGGGTCAAGAAGACGGAGGTACGACTGGAAGATCTGCCCATAGGTGGCACAACCATAGCCGTTTGGCCCGTACTAACATTATGTAAAGATGAAGAATGCTCTTTCTGTACGCACTCAAAGTCTTAGAGGTGAGGTGCCGTAAAAGATCCAACAAACCAATGCAGCTTTTTTTCTGAGAGGCTCAATGTGAGAGAGGTACGTAAGACGATCATCTAGCAACAGACCCAAGAATCTCACTTTAGACTCCAGACAGATGGGGG
>JABUQX010135506.1:0-18083 GCA_015478945.1 Trachelipus rathkii
ATAGCATTTCAATGAAACACTATATTTTCTAACCTGCTGACATAGCCGTTAAAAACTGCAAATTTTAAGATTACCAAAATAATATTAAATGTTGAAATTTAGGAAAAATCGTATTTTAGGATCTCAAATTGTAATGTGAAAATTTAAGAAAAGGTGATACTTTTAGAAGTTAAATTTTTTATTAAACAGGTTTTCACAACTATGAAATATTTGGGTATATAACCACAAATATTGAAATTTCATTAAAAACCGTCAATTTAAGACACGTAAAACAAAGAGAGAAATCTCTTTTCTACTTTGGAAAATCTGCAGGTTTCACACCATAAACACATTCTCCCTTCAAATGCATGAAATAACCGTTTAAATACTCATTTTAAGATTGTTTAGACGAATTTCGTCATGTTGGGATGTGGAAAGATCGTAACTTTAGGAGTTCTAAATTGTAATGTGAAAAAATTAAAAAAAAAGCGGTTATTTTAGAAGTTAATTTTTTTATTAAAACAGGTTTTTAAAAGCTAATGAAATATTGTAAAATAAAAACAAATATTGAAATTCTCATTAAAAAAACATCAATTTAAGAACACCTAAAACAATTAATAAATTCTCTTTCTGCTTTTTGAAATTGCATTTCCAATGTTCATTATTATTTTTTAAATGCTTAAATTACCGTTAAACTCAATTTTAGGATTTACTAAATAATTTCAAATGTTGAAATTTAGGAAAAATCGTACTTTTAAGAGTTCTAAAGTTTGTAATGTGAAAATTTAAAGAAAAAGCGTAACTTTAGAAATGAAAATTTTATTAAAACAGTTTCACACAATGAAATATTTGGAATATAATAAACAAATCTGAAATTTCAGTAAAAACGTTAATCTTTAGACACCTAACAACATAAAATAAATTACTTTTCTGCTTTTTGAATAGCATTTCAAAACACAATATTTTTTCTAATGCTGAAAATACGGTTAAAATCATTTTAAGATTTATCAAATATTTCAAATGTTAAATTTAGAAATCGTACTTTTTAAGAGTTTTAAATTTTGTATGTGGAAAATTTAAGAAAGCGTAATTTTAGAAGTTAAAATTTTTTATTAAAACAGGTTTTCACAACTAATGAAATATTTGGTATATAAAAACAAATATTGAAATTTCATTAAAAAACGTCAATTAAAGACACCTAAAACTATTAATAAATTCTCTTTCTGCTTTTTAAACATTGCATTTCAAGAAACACATTATTTTTAAATGCTGAAAAATACCGTTAAAACTAATTTAAGGATTTAAGCCAATAATTCAAATGTTGAACTATTTTGAAAATCGTACTTTAAAGAGTTCTAAATTTTAATGTAAAATTTTAGAAAAAGCGTAATTTTTAGAAGTTAATTTTTTATTAAAACAGGTTTTCACAACTAATGAAATATTTGGTATATAAAAACAAATATTGAAATTTCATTAAAAAACGTCAATTTAAGACACCTAAAACAATTAATAAATTCTCTTTTCTGCTTTTTGAAATTGCATTTCAATGAAACACATTATTTTTTCAAATGCTGAAAATAACCATTCTGAACTCAATTTTAGAATTAACCAAATAATTAAATGTGAAATTAGGAAAATAAGTACTTTTCAAGAATTTAAATTCTGTAATTTGAAATTTAAGAAAAAGCGTAATTTTAGAAGTTAAAATTTTTTATTAAAACAGGTTTTCACAACTAATGAAATATTTGGTATATAAAAACAAATATTGAAATTTCATTAACCAAATAATTTCAAATGTTGAAATTTAGGAAAAATCGTACTTTTCTGCTTTTTGCAAATTGCATTTCAATGAACACTATTATTTTTTTCAAATGCCTTTAAATACCTGTTAAAATCACTCAATTTTAAATTACGCCAATAATTTTCAATGTTAAATTAGGAATCGTACCTTTAAGAGTTCTAAATTGTAATGTGAAAATTAAAAAAGCGTACTTTAGAAGTTATAATTTCTTATTAAAACAGGTTTCACAACTAATGAAATAATATGTGATATATAAAAACAAATATGAAATTTAATTAAAAAACGTTAATTTTAAGGACACCTAAAACTAATTAATAAATTCACTTTTCTGCTTTTTGAAATACATTTCAAATTGAAATCATATTTTTTCTAACTGAAAATTAGCCGTTAAAACTCATTTTAAGATATCAAATACTAAATGTTGAAAATTTAGGAAAATCGTACTTTTACGAGAGTTCTAAATTTGTAAGTGAAAATTTAAGCAAAAAAGCGTAATTTAGAAGTTAAATTTTTTTACTTAAAACAGGTTTTCAACAACACAACTAATGAAATATTTGGATATATTAAAACAAATATTGAAATTTCATTAAAACAACGTCAATTTAAGACACCTAAAACAATTATTAATTCTCTTTTCTGCTTTTTAAAATTGCAAATTTCTCACAGATATACTTTTTTAAACTGCTGAAAATACGTTAAAAACAATTTTAAGATTTACAAATAATTTCAATGTTGAAATTTTGGAAAATCGTACTTTTAAGATTTCTAAAATTGTTTAATAGTGAAAATTTAAGAAAAGCCGTAATTTTGAGAAAGGTTAAATTTTTAATGAAACAGGTTTCACAACATGAATATTTAGTAATCAAAAACAATAATTGAAATTTCATTTAAAAAAACGTCAATTTAAACACCTAAAACAATTAATAAAATTCTCTTTTCTGTTTTTGAAATTGCATTTCAATGAAAACACATTATTTTTTCAAATGCTCGAACATACCGTTAAAAACTCCAATTTAGCATTTAACCAAATAGATTTTCCAAATGTTGAAAATTTAGGAAAAATAAGATTTAAGAGTTCTAAATTTGTAAATTGTGAAAATAAAAAAAAAGCGTAATTTTTAGAATTAAGAATTTTTTTATTAAAACAGGTTTTTCAAACTAATGAAAATATTTGGTATATAAAAACAAATATTGAAATTCATTAAAAAACGCAATTTAAGACACCTAAAACTATTATATAATCGTTTTCTGCTTTTTGAACTTGCATTTTCAATGAACACATTTTTTTCTTCAAAGCTGAAAAATAGCCGTAAAACATCTACATTTAAGAATACCAAATATTTCAAATGTTGAAATTTAGGAAAAATCGTACTTTTAAGAGTTCTAAATTTGTAATGTGAAAATTTAGGAAAAAGCGTAATTTTCGAAGTTAAAATTTTTTTTTAAAACAGGTTTCACAACAATGAAATATTTGGTATATAAAACAAATACTGAAATTTCATTAAAAAAGTCAATTGAAGACACCTAAAACTATTATAAATTCGCTTTTCTGCTTTTTTTGCATCTCAATGAAACACATTATATTTTCAAATGCGAAACTACTGTTAAAAACTCAATTTTAAGAATTAACAAAAATAATTTAAATGTCTGAAATTTAGAAAATATTTAAATATATTAGAAATTAAATTTGTAAAGTGAAAATTTAAGCAAAGCGTAATTAGAAAGTAAATTTTTTTATAAAACAGGTTTTTCACAACCATATGAAATAATTTGTATCTAAAAACATAATATATGATAATTTCATTAAAAACGTCAATTTAAAACACCTAAAACTATCAATCAATTCACTTTTCCTTTTTGAAATAGCTTTCAATGAAAAACATTATTTTTCAAATGCTGAAAATACCGTTAAACACTGCTTTAAGATTTACCAAATAATTTCAAATGGTGAAATTTAGGAAAATCGTAGTTTTAAGAGTTCTAAATTCGTAATGGTGAATTTTTTCTTCAAATTCTGAAATGTTTAAATAATTTAGTTTATTTAGATTTACAATAAATAATTCAAATGTTGAAAATTTAAGGAAAAAGTCCGTACTTTTCAGAGTTCCTACAATTTGAATGTGAAAATTTAGAAACGTAATTTTAGAAGTTAAAATTTTTATTAAACAGTTTTCAACAACTAAATGAAATATGGTATATAAAAACGAATATGAAATTTCATTAAAAAACGTCAATTTAAGAGCACCTAAAACTATTAATAAATCGCTTTTCTGCTTTGAAATTGCATTCAAAAAAAAAATTATTTTTTTTAGTAATGAAAATCCCTTCAAGATATACATTGAAAGGAGTAAATCTTTTCAAATGTTTGAAATTTTATCCGCTTTCTGAAATTGCATTTCAATGAAACACTTTATTTTTTCCAACAAAGTCTGAAAATCCCGTTAAAAAACTCATTTTAAGAATTACCAAATAATTTCAAATATGTTGAAATTTAGGAAAAATCGTAATTTTAAGTTTCTAAATTTGTATGTTAAATTTAAGAAAAATGGTAAGTTAAAGTTGAAATTTTTTTATTAAACAGGTTTTCAAAACTAAATTAAAATATTGGTATATAAAAACAAATATTGAAATTTCATTAAACAAACGTCAATTTAAGACACCTAAAACCTATAATAAATTCACTTTTCAGCTTTTTTGAAAGTGCAATTTCATGAAACACATTATTTTTTTCAAAGCTGAAAATACCGTAAAAACCCATTTTTAAATTTACAAAATAATTTCCAATGTTAAAAAATTTAGGAAAAAATCTGTACTTTAAGAGTTCTAAAATTCGGTACATGTGAATATTTAAGAAAAAGCGTATTTATGCGTAAATTTTTATTAAAACAGGTTTTGTCTCACAACTAATGAAATATTTGGGTATATAAAAACAAAATATTGAAATTTCATTCAAAACGTCAATTTGAACACGTAATAATTAATAATTCTCATTTTTCTTCGGCTTTTTAAAATGCTTTCATGAAACACATTCATTTTTTACAAATGTGGAATACCGTTAAAAACTCGATTTAAAGATTTACTAAATTTCAAATGTTGAAAATTAGGAAAAAATCGTACTTTTAAGAGTTCTAAATTTGGAATGTGAAATTTAAGAAAAACGTAATTTAGATTATACATTTTTTATTGAAGACCAGGTTTCAACACTAATGAAAATATTTGGTATATAAAAACAAATATGAATTTCATTAAAACGTCAATTTAAGACATCGAAACTATTAATAAATTCAACTTCAGCTTTTTGAATTGCATTCAAGAAAACACATGTATTTCTTTTCAAATGCCAAAAATACCGTTAAAAACACAATTAAGATTAACCAAAGAATTTCAAATGTTTAAAATTTAGGAAAAAATCGTACTTTTAAGAGTTCTAAATTCGTATGTGAAAATTTAAGAAAAAGCGTAATTTTAGAGTTAAATTATAATTGATTAAAAACAGGTTTTCACAACTTAATGAAATATTTGGTATATAAAAACAAATATTGAAATTTCATTAAAAAACGTCAATTTAAGACACCTAAAACAATTAATAAATTCTCTTTTCGCTTTTTGAAATAGCATTCAATGAAACACCATTATTTTTCAAATCGCTGAAAATGACCATAAACTTTTATGTTAGCATTTACTAATAATTCAAAATGTTAAAAAATTTAGGAAAAAATCGTACTTTTAAGAGTTCTAAATTTACATGTAATGTGAAAATTTAAGAAAAAGCGTAATTTTAGAAGTTAAAATTTTTTATTAAAACAGGTTTTCACAACTAATCGAAATATTTGCTAAACTTAACAGGCATAAGAAATTCTTGATTACAAATACGTCATTTATGAAACGTAAGACAATCAAATAAATTCCTTTTCTGCTTTTTAAAATTTGCATTTCAATGAAACACCATTATTTTTTCAAATGCTGAAATACCGCGTTAAAAACTCAATTTAAGATTTACCAAATAATTTCAAATTGAAAATTTAGGAAAAATCGTCTTTTAAGAATTTCAAAACAATATAACAAAAAATTTCAATTTGTAAAGTGATAATAAATAATAAGCGTATTTTAGAAGCTTAATTTTCTTATTAAAACAGTTTTTCACAACTAATGAAATTTTTGGTAATAAAACAAATATGAAATTTCATTAAAAAACGTCCAATTAAGACACCTAATCCTTAAACATCTCTGTTTTGCTTTGTTCAAATAGGGAAATGATAGACACATTTGTTTTTCAGAGTGGCTGAAAATACCGTAAAAACTCATTTTAAGGATTAACCAAATAATTCTCAAATTTAAATTTAGAAAAATCGTACCTTTAGAGTTCTACATTTGTAATGTGAAAATTTAGAAAAAAGCGTAATTTTAGAGTAAATTTTTTTATTGGTTCAGGTTTTCAGTCTCATCCAACTTGGTAAATGAAAAACAAATATTGAAATTTCCATTAAAAAACGTCATATTTAAACACCTAAAACAATTAATAAATTCGCTTTCTCTGCTTTTGAAAATTGCATTTCAATGAAACATATTTTTATAAAAACAAATATTTAAATTTCATTAAAAAACTCAATTTTAAGATTTACCAAATAATTTCAAATGTTGAAATTTAGGAAAAATTGTACTTTTAAGAGTTCTAAATTTGTATGAAAAAAATTATTAAGAAAAAGTAATTGTTAAATTGCTTTATGTATTTATTAAAAAGGCTTTACACTATGAATATTTGATCATAAAAACAAATATTGAAGGTGCAAATAATTTTACAAAGTTGGGGCTGAACAATTTACAAAATTCACTTTTCTGCTTTTTGAAATAGCATTTCAATGAAACACATTATTTTTTCAAATGCTGAAAATACCGTTAAAAACTCAATTTTAAGATTTAGCAAATAATTTCAAATGTTGAATTTTAGGAAAAATCGTACTTTTAAGAGTTCTAAATTTGTAATGTGAAAATTTAAGAAAAAGCGTAATTTTAGAAGTTAAAATTTTTTATTAAAACAGGTTTTCACAACTAATGAAATATTTGGTATATAAAAACAAATATTGAAATTTCATTAAAAAACGTCAATTTAAGACACCTAAAACAATTAATAAATTCTCTTTTCTGCTTTTTAAAATTGCATTTCAATGAAACACATTAGTTGTTTTGAATGCCTGAAAATTACCGTTAAAAACTCAATTGTAAAATTTTACTCAATAATTTCTAATGTTGAAATTTAGGAAAAATCGTACTTTTAGAGTTCTAAATTTGTAATTGTGAAAATTTAAGAAAAGCGAATTTTAGAGTTAAAAATTTTTTTATTGAAACAGGTTTCACAACTAATGAAATATTCTGGTATATAAAAAACACATATTGAAATTTCATTAAAAAAAACGTAATTTAAGAAAACCTAAAACAATTAATAAATTCTCTTTTCTGCTTTTTGAAATTGCATTTCAATGAAACACATTATTTTTTCAAATGCTGAAAATACCGTTAAAAACTCAATTTTAAGATTTACCAAATAATTTCAAATGTTGAAATTTAGGAAAATGTACTTTAAGTGAAATTTGTAGGTTTAAGAAAAAGCGTAATATTTGAAGTTAAATTTTTTTATTAAAAAGGTTTTCAACTAATGAAATATTTTGGTAAATAAAAACAAATATTGAAATTTACTATATACAACGTCAATTTAAGACACCTAACAACTTAATAAATTCTCTTTTCGCTTTTTTGAAATTGCTTTCAATGAAACAACATTTTTTTTCAAATTCGTCCTTAAATACCGTTAAAACTCAATTTTAAGATTTACCAAATAATTTCAAATGTTGAAATTTAGGAAAAATCGTACTTTTAAGAGTTCTAAATTTGTAATGTGAAAATTTAAGAAAAAGCGTAACTTTAGAAGTTATAATTTTTTATTAAAACAGGTTTTCACAACTAATGAAATATTTGGAATATAAAAACAAATATTGAAATTTCATTAAAAAACGTTAATTTTAGACACCTAAAACTATTAATAAATTCACTTTTCTGCTTTTTGAAATAGCATTTCAATGAAACACATTATTTTTTCTAATGCTGAAAATACCGTTAAAAACTCAATTTTAAGATTTACCAAATAATTTGAAATTAGGGAAATCATACTTTAAGAGTTCTAAATTTGTAATGTGAAAATTTAAGAAAAAGCGTAATTTTAGAAGTTAAATTTTTTTATTAAAACAGGTTTTCACAACTAATGAAATATTTGGTATATAAAAACAAATATTGAAATTTCATTAAAAAACGTCAATTTAAGACACCTAAAACAATTAATAAATTCTCTTTTCTGCTTTTTAAAATTGCATTTCAATGAAACACATTATTTTTTCAAATGCTGAAAATACCGTTAAAAACTCAATTTTAAGATTTAACAAATAATTTCGAAATTTGTTTTCATTTTGATAAGATTATTTTTAAGAGTTCTAAATTTTGTAATGTGAAAATTTAAGAAAAAGCGTAATTTTAGAAGTTAAATTTTTTTATTAAAACAGGTTTTCACAACTAATGAAATATATTTGGTATATAAAAACAAATATTGAAATTTCATTAAAAAACGTCAATTTAAGACACTAAAAATTATTAAAAAATTCTCTTTTCTGTTTTTGAAAATTGCATTTCAAAGAAAATATAAATTTAATCCTTAAATACCGTTAAAACTCAATTTTTAAGATTAACCAAAATAATTTCAATGTTGAAATTTAGGAAAATCTTACTTAGAGTTCTAAAATTTGTAATGTGAAATTTAAAAACGTAATTTAGAAGTTAAATTTTTTATTAAAACAGGTTTTCAAAACTATGAAATATTTGGTAAATAAAAACAAATATTGAAATTCATTAAAAACGTCAATTTTAAATAATAACATTAAGTAAATTCTCTTTCTGCTTTTGGAAATTTGCATTTCAAATGAAACACATTTTTTTCAAATGCTTAAATACCGTTAAAAACTCAATTTTATAAGAGATTTCACAAATAATTTCAAAATGTCCTGAAATTAGGAATAATCGTACTTTAAAGTTCTAAATTGTAATGTGAAAATTTAAGAAATAACGTAAATTTTAGTAGTTATAATTTTTTATTAAACAGGTTTTCACAACTAAATGAAATATTATGGAATATAAAAACAAATATTGAAATTTCATTAAGAAACGTCTATTTAAGACACCTAAAACTATTAATAAATTCACTTTTCTGCTTTTTGAAATTAGAATTTCAATGAAACTCATTATTTTTTCTAATGCTGAAATACCTGTAAAAACTCAATTTTAAAGATTAATCAATAATAATGTTTCAAATTTGAAATTTAGGAAAATCATACTTTTAAGAGTTCTAAAATTTGTAATGTGAAAAATTTAAGAAAAAGCGTAATTTTAAGAATTAATTTTTATTCAAACAGGTTGTTCACAACTAATGAATATATTTGGTGATATAAAACAACTATTGAAATTCCATTAAGAAACGCAATGTTAGACACCTAAAACAATTAATAAATTCTCTTTTCTGCTTTTAAAATTGCATTTCAATGAAACACCTTATTGTTTTTATGCTGAAAATACCCGTTAAACAACTCAATTTTAAGATTAACAAAAGTAAGATTCTCTCTATGAATTTGAAAATTATTGCGAAAAATCGTAATGACACTACTTTTAAGGAAGTTCTTTATACCATTTTGTTTTTATACAAAACATTTATACCTGTAAAACAGTGTCATTCCTAAATAGTTATAATTTTCATTTTATATTGGAAACATTGTTCTCTCTTTATATTTTTGTAAATAAATATTAGATATTATAAAATCATAACAATTCTCTGGAGGATTCGTTCATTAAAACGCTCAGATTAAGGACCCACACACCTCAACACAATCAATTAATTCCACCTTCGCTTGTTACGAGCAATATTGGCATTTTCCTAATGACACAACAATTCAATTTTTTCACAAATGCTAAAAATAACTATGAGTAAACAGCTCAATTATTTATAAATTAAAGCCGAATGAATTTTGCAAATGTTGAAATTAGGAGAATAAAATCGTTAAACTATATTATTATAGAGTTCTTAAATTGTAATAAGTGTAAAATTTAAAGAAAAAGCGCTATTTTGATGAGAAGTATTAATATTTATTGTGTTAATAAACAGGTTTACAAAATACACTAATGGAAATATAATTGGTATATAAAAAAATATCTGAAGGTTCTTCATTAGAAGAACGTCAAGATGTTAAGACCGGCAATAAATAATCATCAAATTAACATTTTAAATCATAATCATTTTCATAAATCTAACGAATATTGCATTTCAATAAACTAATTTTTTTTTATCTTAATAATTGCAGAAGAATAACCGAGTTATAAAACTTATTATATACAATTTTTTAAGTAAATATTAAACAAATAATTTCAAAGATGAGTTGAAATTCTTAGGTAAAATCTAGTATCTTTTAAAGAATTCTAAAATTTCGTAATTGATTGAAAAAATTTATGAATAAAAGCGTAATTATAGAAGTTTAAATTTTTTTCTTATTAAAACGAGGTTTCAACCATACTTAATGAAATATTTCGATTGTTTCTATTGAGCTTTGTTGATATGAAAAATATTTCGCCTTAATATAGAAAGTACATAGTTAGACACCTAAAACTGAGTATACACAATTCGCGTTTATCTCTGCCTTTTTGCAAATTTGCATAATATCAATAGAAAACCATTTAAATTTTTCAAAATGCTGAATATAAACTTTTCCGAGTTAAAAGGTGAGCTCATGTGTGGTTTTTGGAAGAATATAAAATAATTCAAAATGATAGAAAGTATAGGTAAATTCGTACATTAGTAAGCTAGTATTCCATAATATTATGGATAAAGTAGAAAATTTCCAGCAATAAAGCGTAAGGTGTAGCAATTTTAGAGTCTATTTTTGTTAGTTAAACAAACAAGTGTTTTAAACATCTACCTAGAAGTGAACGTATTTATTTTAGTGAATACCTAATTACATAAAATAATATTGAACACTAGGTTTCAGGTACCATTAAACGAGCGTCAAAAGTTAGGAGAAAACACCTAAAAACTATTAATAAATTCCCCATCCTTTCGTAGCTTTGTTCTGAAATAGCATCAATCAATGAAAACATTATTTTTAATTGCTGAAAATACTCGCTGCCGTTAAAAAATCTCTTAATCTCTCTTAGACAGATTTAACAATTAATTTTCCACAATGTCGAAAAAAAAATATTAATGATAGAAACTCGTAAACTATATTGTCACAGTAAAACCTCTTTCCTAGCAAATGCAATATTTTGTTTCAAATTTTGCTGCCCTTTCTATAGTTAATAGCATATCAGTAATATCTTAAATTCTCGTTTTTGAGATTCTCGAAACTGTTATAGAGATCTATTTTTAGGAATAACATCCGTCTATTATTAAGGAGTACTATTGGATATTAGTGGTAATGTGGAGAGAGGTTACAGCAAAAGCACGCAATTTTTAAAGTTTGATAATATAAATATTATTTTTTATAAAAACAGGTTATCACAACTAATGGAAATATAGTTCTGATGAGTATATAAAACAGAATTATACCGACACATCTCAGTTAAAACAAAGTGATTTGGTCTAGGCTTAGAAAGCGTAACTTGTACGGTAGTCATTTCGCCTTTTTCTGCTTTATTGAAATTTGTATTTCAATGATATACACATATAATTCTTTCAAATCTGATAATAAAATATTACTAGAGTTAAAAACTCATATGATAAGGATTTATCCCAAATTATTGATCAACCATGATTGAAATTAAAGAAAAATCGTATTTTATTTACACGAGCGTCCCAAATTTGCTAGTGAAAATTATATAAGAAAATGCAGCTACTCTGGAAGAAATTATAAATTTTTTAAGTAAACGAGGTTAATAACACACACTAAGAATGTATTTGGTATATAAAAACAAGATATTGAAATTTCAAAATTTCATTATAAAAAACGTCAATTTATTACAGCACACCTCAAAACTATATACATGAAGCGGCTGTACCGCTTTTTGAAACATTAAGCCAATTTCAAAGAAACACATTATTTTGTTCTTAAAAAGGACGCATATTCTGTACCAAACACACTTTTTCCTTAAATACTTAAATATAGCCGTTAAAATTTATCACACTCACAATATTCCACTGCTTTATACTTTAAAACTCATGAGATCTAAGCTTTTTTAGATGAACATGCGTGATAGCTGGGTTTATGCCCAAATGCTGAGAATAATCCGCTACACACACAACTCACCATGTAAAGAATTAACATGAATAATTTCGAAACCGATGTCCTAATATATAGAGAACAATGTATTTAACGAAGTTCTAATATTATTTGTATATGGGTCCTGAAAATTTAAGTATATAAAAATTGATAAATACTACGCCACGTTCAACTATTTTAGTAATTAAAACAGGGCTTTTTCAAAGAGTAAATAATGATCTATTGAGTCTAAAAGATAAATAACAAACAAATGATTCGGAAATTTCATTAATACTAAAGCATCAATATGTTCAAGACTCTAATAACTATAGAATGACGTAAAACACACTTATTACAGCTTGTTAATTGACCTAAATTGAGACATTGTGTGTATATGAGAAAACCATAAATGTTTTTTCAAATGCCTGAATAACATACAGTATAAAAACCTCAATTTTTAAGAGTAATACAAAAACAAATATTTCGAAAATGCTTAAAACAAGGAAAAAAAATCGTAGCATTATATAAGCAAGCTTCTAATTCGTAAGATACAAATTTAAAGCAGATAAAGCTGTAATTTTACGCAAGATAAAATTTCGGTTTATTGTTAATCATTAAAAAGAACAAAAATATGCAACCAACATCTATGTGAATATACATTATGGTATTAAAAAATCGAATGATTGAAATTTTACTTCACAAATTTACAAACGTCAATTTTAAGACACACGTAAAACCATTAATAAATTCTCTTTTCTGTCGTGTAAAGATTAAATACAGTGCATTTCTTATGTTAAAAATTACATCTATTATTTTTATAACAAACGCATGCTGAATATATTACTCAGAGTTAAAAACTCTATTTTTATAGGAATATTTTACCAAAATAGAGTATAACAAATGTTTAGAAAAATTTAGAAGAAAAATCGCTATTGCCGACCGAGAAAATAGATACTTAATTGGTAATTAGGTTTATGAGAAATATAAAGTAAAAAAGAAAAATATATACGCAAGTTATAAATTTTTTATTGAAACAGGTTTCAACAACAATGAAAATATTTGGCTTAAGTAAAAAAACTAAATATTGAAATTTCAATTTCAAAAAGGAAAACAGTCATTTCTTAAGACATAATGAGATACCTTCTATATATATAAAAATTCTACTTTTCAGCATCTTTTTTGAAATGGGAACACATTTAATGAAAACAAAACATAAACTTAATTTAGGTCAAAAAAATGTCGCAAATGATATACCGTTAAAAACTCCAATTGGGGTTAGCATTGAAAGGCCGAAAATCGAATTTTCAAATGTAAATTTAGGAAAAATTCGTAGCTGTATAGAGTACCAAAATTTACGTAATTTTAGTGTGAATATGTATTCAAATAAAAGATATTAGACGTGAAAAATCAAGTAAAATATACACTCACCTGTGTATAATAAACAGGTTTCACCAACTAATCGAAATTAAACATGTATATAAAAATATATTTAATATATTAGAAATTTTCAGTTGAAGAGAAATCACATCCAGTGTGAAGCATCACCTATACTATAATTAAAACTAACACTCAATTTCTGCTGTGTAGAAAACGCATTTCAATGGAGAGTAGCCCTACACCACTTCAATTGAACTTTTTATATACTTATCATCAGTGTCAAAATTACACGTATAACCAAAACTACAAATTATTAGATAATACCAAATTATAATAATACAATAGTGTATAGATTTTAGGAAAATATCACGACTTATGAGAGAATGTTCTAAATTTCTTATTAAATGCGAATATTCATTTAGCAGAACTAAAAAGCGTCAAATTTAGAAGTCAGAAGTATTTTATGATTAATATACAAACAAACGCACCTTTATGATTCAAAACAAAACACTATATATAAGAAGATACTCTTTGGTTAAGTAAAAGACGAATACAAATTTCAATTACAGAAATACGTATCATTTTAGCACGACACTATAAACATATATTTAATCCACAGGTTGTCTTACTTCTGCACTTGACTTTTTTACCAAATCTGCATTTAAATTGGATAAATCGATTATTTTTTTCATAATGATCACTAAGAACAATCAAACCGTCTAAAAAACCAATTTTAAGATTAATATTTCAAAACTTATTTATGAAATTTACGGCAAAATTCGCAATAACTTTTAAAGCCTGATCTTTACTAAGGATACTGCTGAAACGTCCTGACAAATTTCTAACCAGAAAAGCGTAAATTACTTAATAACGTTCACTAATTTTTTATTGAGCATAAAGCGACGTTAATTATACAACACACTATGACAATACCTTTGACTGTATATGTTATCAGGAAAATATGAACAATTATCATAAAAAAACGCAATGATTAAGAAAGACATACTCAAAACCTCTATAAATAGTAGATACATGAATTTATTTTCAATTCTAAAAGGGTATATCAGAAAATGCCTGACAATATTCCTATCTTTCTGACCTACTGGTAATATATATATACTGTGACATTCTGTCTTACTATTACCCAAATTATTACTAAAAAATTAATTCACAGTAATTATAATGTGATTAGGCTACTTGCCGATACATTTGCTACAGATAATTATTATAAATTTTTAAATAGGCTAAAATGCTGGAAATTAAATCTTTTAATTAACGTAGGCCTAGCCCTCTTTAGGAATTTTCTTACTACAATAATTCATAAACCGAAAAATTACAAAGGAAATTAGATAATTATTCCACGAACTTTCGAAGGATATATATATCATAAATAAATATTTCCTGTTATGAAATCCTGCGTTTAATTTTAACGTCACTGACACTATTTGTATAGACAAATACAAAATTTTGTATAAACTTAAATGAGGCAAATTGGGTTAAATAATTTAAAATATTGTAACGACGCAATTTAAATTTTTTAAGTAACCTAACACCGTAAAAGTTGCAATAATTGGCAAATCTCCTTGACAACAGAAATGACGAAAAACTTTGTTAGTTTGTCTGTTTCTGAAATACGTTCATCTTGTTTCATCAATCAATAGATTCACCCAAGTTGCCAGCTCATCATTGAAACACGGTTGCTAGGATTTGCACTGTTCCATAGAAGCATAGTAGAGATATATCACAGTATATATATTACTCTACTATGGAGATTATATATATATATATATATATATATATATATATATATATATATATATATATATATATATATATATATATATATATATATATATATACATATATTAGCTGTTTGTAAAATGAAATGTCTACATATATATACTCTGCTGCTGCTGCTGCTGCTGCTATATATATATATATATATATATATATATATATATATTATTGAGGAGTATTAGCAGTTGTAAAAATGATATATATATATATATATATATATATATTTATTTCTATAAAATATGTAAATATATATATATTTGTATATATATATATATATATATATATAACGTATATATATATATCTGAGCTGGCCGTTGCGCCGCACCGGGGATTGCGCTATGGCGCACTATGTCGTAGGCGCAAAGGCGTATAGGCGCAGCGGTACCGAAGGCGGATAACATATGCTTTGGCAATTCTCGAGCCTATGAAGACATAAACCATGCATTTTTTCCCCCTAAAGGTTAGAACTTAGAGCATAGCTAGCTTGTATCACATTCTAAAAACCGAGTGTAAAACTTTATATATATATATATATATACATATATATATATATATATATATATATATATATATATATATATAACTATATATATATATGCATATATATAATTTATATATCTTTATATATATATATCTGTCCTGCTGCTATATATATATATATATATACCCTACCTGTGTACAATTATTATAGTCTCGAGCCGACCTATTTATTAAATATAATAAACCCCTTCCCAGCTCTGCAGCTGTAGAGAGGCTTTTCAGCACAAGCGGGGACATACTAAGGGCCAAGAGGTCCTCTTTAGATGAGGGAAACTTTGAGGAACTTGTGTTCCTCAAAGGAAATATGGACCTCCTGGGGGAAAACATGAACCGCAAGGACATATAGGAGGAAGAGGACGTGTATATATTAGTTTACGGTGTTTTAATTAAAAAAATATTAATAAATGTTTTTCTTCCTTATAAAAGCAATGGTTTTGTTATCGCACTAAAGTTTACTTGTAAATAAATTTAGCGAACACCCACCCGCCTGCGAAAAGTCGCGAAGGCGCAGGCTACATTGGTTGACTAAAATGAGCGCAAAAGCGGTAGAGCGCAGGCGCACTCAAAAAATTATAGGGCGCCCAGCTCTGATATATATATATATATATATATATATATAACATATCCTTTATATATATATATATATATATATATATATATATATATATATATATATATATATATACTTACTCTATATATATATATATATACTGTAACTAGCCAACGCTGCTGCTATGTGCTGCTCTTAGCATAATAGTATATATAGCATATATATATATATTAACTATATATATAAAGGTGGGCATCGTTACTCAAAAATGATTCCGTTATCGTTACTCCGTTGCTCGGAAAAAGTAATTCCGTTATCGTTATTCCGTTTCTTTGAAAGGAAAAGTAACGGCTGTTTACTCCGTTACCTGCGTTACTTTAGCTTTTGACTATGACATTAATTACGGTACCATAGGTAATTTATTGGGTTGTGTATAGGAACCGACCGGGCCCCAGCCCCGGCCATTTTTAGCGACCCCGACCCCGGCCAAAAATCAGGCAAAACCGGGGTTAACTGTAAATTTACACTAAATAATAGAGGGTTAAATCAAACAAAATAAAAAAATATATTTTTAATTCCATTACTCTTTTGTATATAAATTGATGCAAAATATAAACATACCTAAATATAATCAATTTTTTTTATATTTACTATGATTTCCAATTAAAATACAGGCCAAATTGTAATTTTTCCGAGTTTTTAACATGAAAATATTCGAAATTTGATATATCAAACGAATTCGGAAGAGGAAATAAATATAATTGTTAAAATATTAATGTATTTATTTATTTAAAGTAAATATCTTCAAGAAAATCAAATATTTTCCGAAATCTCTTTTCAAAATTATTTATTTAATTGAATTAATATATATATATATATATATATATATATATATATATATGCATAACAACAACATATATATATATATATATATATATATACATATATCTTTTTCCTCCCTTTCCTATTCTCTTCTTTACTATTTATATATATATATATATATATATATATATATATATATATATATAACTACTGCTATATATATATATATATATATATATATATGTGATCATAAAATTTGTCCAAGATGGCCGTGTTGACAACAGCAGGGAAGAGAAGAATGAGAAGGATCGGAGAAGAACAGAGAATAGAGATGAAAAGTTCAGAAGAAGTTTTCCAGAGAGCTGTGCATTGTTTTACGTCGGAGGGAGTGAAACTGTTGAAGACATGTGTTGTGGCTAGGTTTCCACTGGAGAAGATAAAAATAATTTATAAAACGAAAGAAAATTTTTATCATATTTATGAAATTTAAAATTTTGATCAAAATTTTAATCAAAGAAAAATTAATATTTTTATATAAATGAAGTGGAGGCAGGCCGTAGCCAGGATTTTTCGGGGGAGCTGCACGACTTTCATAAGTAATTTAAATGAGAAGTTAAATTATATATGCCCTTTAGAAATATATATATATATATATATATATATATATATATACCATATATATGCTCATACTCCACTGCCATACTGCTCTGCTCTGCTTTCTCCCGATTGTCGTGGTAAAATAACTAACTATATATATATAACAACATATACATACATATATGCTGCTCACCTGCCATACCTTATATGCGCGCCTTATATAATTCTCACTTGGCTTTACCATCGTTTATAAGGTCAATTTCAGTTTCCTTGATTTTTGATTGCTGACCTCTGTGCTGAGATCTCGATGAATTGACAATAAAGCAAGACCTGTAATGAT
>JABUQX010135507.1:0-7500 GCA_015478945.1 Trachelipus rathkii
TAGCCAGAGCTGGACATTAAGCACTTTGAAAGTACTTAAGTACAAAGTACGAATACATGGTTTTAAAGTACTTAAGTACTAAGTACATTATTTTTTTGAACTAATTTTATGATTTAATTTTGGTTTTATTTATTTTTTGTGATAAAATAACTCTATCTGGCTACCACCTCATGGTCTCATCGCTCATAGGCATTTGAGAACATTTATACTGTACTTGCTAATGACAAAACGAAAAATCTCCAATGGCACAAATTTGACGAGCTCGGCGGTTAAGACTTAAGGGTTAAATAAAATAGAAAATGAAAATTTTAGTATATAATATTCCTGTTACCTGAAAACATAAACATCATGTGGTTAAACACATCGAGGGTACTGGGTAGACCAGGGTAGTAACAGTCTACCAGACTCCCACTTAAAAAGCTAATTTGTCATTCGCCCGGAGCAAGATCAATCTTTCGAAGTCTTGTCGGAGAGGGATGATCTTTTTGGTGTTAAAGTCATCCCTACAAAAGAGAAGAGTCTCTCAACAGGCGCAGATTATAGAATCGTTGTGTTGTACAGCATAAATAATTTTCTTATCAATGGGTGCCTGTTGAGGCTCTTCAAGTTTCGATCTGTATCTTTCAGATATTCTAAAACTTGCATGTCTACTGACAAAGATCCTGGCTGAATAGCAATATTTTTTCCAAAACCGAAATAGTCCTCTTCTTCACTGCTAGAGACAGTTTTGCTCACTGAAGAGTCTAGGGGGGTTGACAAATCAGTGGCAGCGCGTAGGAGTATCTTCTTCACAAGCTCTTCTTTTTCTTCATGGTTTCATCTTGTATTGATTGTGACCCACCTCAATTTGAAATATGGGTAAGTAACGCTTGCAATTATCGCCTCGTGCACTACTTGTTCATTTTCCAAATTGAGGAAAGTTTCAAATCTTTTTTGAAAACCTTGAAAGACAGCTTTGATGAGGGGGGCCACACCACTTTACAGCCTTCGCATTTAGATTTGCCAGTTTGGTTTCTACAAGAAGTAGAACTGGAAGTAATTCACCATAATAAATACCATTCTCACCCTGAAGACGATCAATGGCGATTGAAAGCGGTGCCAATACATCAACATATTCAGTAATAAATTCTATTTCAGTTGATTTGAAGGGTGGTAATTCTAGTTCAGTCATCAATTAGTGAAGTTTACCTTTGTGTTTCACTAGCACTACCAACGAGTCATACAATGAGTTCCACCGAGTAGGACATGGCAAACGAAGCTGGCAGTCAAGGACTCTGTTGATTACTTCGGCAGAATTTTGGTTGACCACTTTTTTTCCAAAGGGCAGTACATTTTCCCATTGTTATGTGATTTATTGAAGCAAATGAAGGAGTTCTTACAGCTTTCTTGGCATCAGTTGTTGCCATCATGGTTGTGGAGTCGGTGTCGGAGTCGGAGTCGCGGAGTCGGGAGTCGGTAATTTTGAAGAGAAGTTGGAGTCGGAGTCGGGTCGGCAATTTGAAAAGGGTGTAGTCGATTCGGAGTCGGAATTCGTAATTTGAAGAGGGTGAGTCGAGTCGGAGTCGGAGTTGGTAATTTTCAAGGGTCGGAGTCGAAATTTCAAAATAGTAGAGCTGTAGTCTGATATTTTTAGCTGACAAAGTTAGGAATTTTGACTCTGTGAATGACTTCAACGCTTCAATACAAGTTCACTCACTTGCGACTTCCACAATCACAAAATGCAATTGCAAAGTTCGAAGTTTTTTAAAACATGCACCTTGTTTTCAATTTGGTTATATTCTTAATGAATTCAACCCTTCAACCTTATAGCCATCTATATTTTAGATGCTGAAGAAATAAAAAACCCAAGGTACGAAGAGAAAATTCTCTCATTGCAATGATATTCTACTGGCTGCTGTTTATATTAATTCCTATCTACAGTGTAAGCTTACTGAAGACCAACAACAAAAAGCTAAATCTGCACTTTGCAACGAGACCATTTGTATCAAAGGTTGCCAAGAGTTCAAGAAAGAAAGAATACCACTGAAACATTTGTAAGTGATGAAAACTACAACTATCCAACATTTACTACCTTCTCAATTCATTTTTCAAAAAGCTCAGAAGATGAGTATAAAAAGCTTCTAGATATTGAAGAGTTTAGTCCAAAGCTTCGACTGGAGAAGAACAACAAAAAGCTAAATCTGCACTTGCACGTGAACCATTTGTTATCAAAAGGGTTGCAAAGAAGTTAAAGAAGAAAAAGAATACAACTGATCAATATTGTAAAAGTGATGAACTACAACTATCCCCATTACTACTCTTCTCAATTCATTTTTCAGAAAGCTCAGAAGAGAGTATGAAAAGCTTTCTAGATTTGAAGAGCTTAGTCGAAAGCGTTGACTGGTTCAAGAAAAAGGTCAAAGTTCTTCCTCATCCTTTTTCCTTGGTTTTCCAATAACTTTAAAAATTTGTCCTGCTACTCTGAAAGAAGTTGAAAAAATTGATATAACTTAGAAGCTTAAATTAGAAGAGGCCATCGATAAGTATCCAGACATTGTGCAAGAAGCTGCAATTGCTGTTACTGATCTACCTCCAAAGCAAGTTAGCCGTTGAACGGCTTTTTCTGCTCTTAGCATTATAAAATCAGACCTAGGAGGAAAAATGAAGGAGGACCTGCAGATGCTATTCTAATTTTTAAGAAATAATTCATTCATTGAGTAGATGACACTAGATGTAGTTCATGTAGCAATTTTATATATATATATATATTTATATATATATATATAATATATAAATATATATATATATAATATATATAATATATATTATATATATATATATAATATATATATATATATATATATTTTATATATATATATAATATATATATTATATATTATATATATATATACTTATATATATATATATTATATAATATATTATTATAATAATATATATATATATAAATATATATATATATATATATATATATATAATATATTTATAATATATAATATATATAATATATATATATACCGTATATATATATATATATATATATATATATATATATATATATTATATATAATATATATATAATATATATATATATATATATATATATATATATATACTAAATAATATATATATATATATATTTATATTATATATATAAAGTACTAAAAGGTTGGCGGGGAGTTCGTAAGGTTGCCAGTTTTCTCAAAAAGTAATAAGAGCTATAGGTCTGAAACTTGGCATATGTTCTATGTAGGTATTAAACTGATCACCGCCGAGTTTTGGTGACCGTAGATCACCCCTAAGTGGGTGCTTCCCCCTTAGCGCCAAAGGTCAAATTACGTGGTGAAAACGCATGTTAAGGCTTAACGACGTAATCGGGCTAACAATTTGGATTGAGCTATTGAATGACGTAATCTCGTCGGAGACGAGATTACGTCCTTCTGCGTCAGAAGCACCCCTAAAAAAAATAATAAAACTATTCGTAGAAGACTGAAACTTGGAGGATGGGTTGAGGAGTCGGGAACGGAAATGGAGTCGGGATTCGGCTTCGGAGTCCAGGGACCCCCCCCCGAGGGGGTCCCCATTTGAAAAAAGAAGAAGAAATGCATGGAATGCAAAACAGAAGAAGAAAAGAAGGAAACGAAGAAAGGAGAAAGGAAGAAGAAGAGGAAGGAGAGGAAGCTTCATTCCCCACTGAGGATTTAGACCGACTGGCATCCGGTGCTGGAAGCCGGCTGCGGTGCCGAGTTCTATAACAGTCGTATAACAACAATATTGGTGTCCTTATATAGGTTATCGAGGTCGTAAGAGCTCGAATATGATGGTTATAAGTCCGTATAGTATGTCTAGGACCCCCCATTGAGGGGGTCCTGATGAAAAAAAAACACAAGGGAAAAACAAATTCCGAAGGAAAAGAAAGAAAGGATGAAAGGAATGAATAAAGAGGAGATGGAGAAGGAGTCTGAACTCAGAGAAGTAGGAATTGACAGCATGCACCGGTGCTGGCTCCGTGCGGTGCGAGTTATTAAATATTTGTGTAATGATGGCAATTTTTGGTGTCTTTATATATGTTATTGGGTCTGTAGATCTCGAAAATAATGGTTTCAGAACCATCAAGAAAAAAATAAAAATAAAAAATAAAATAAATAAATAAAATTTCTTATTCTTTTTGTTTATAACTTACAAATTTTCGTTTTTACATACCCTAAAGCAGTAAATCAGTAAATCAAACCACCATCCAACCACCCTCCTGACCAGTCGTGATCTATTGATTCAAGTCAAATTATTTACTAAATTGTAACTTTACATACCCTAAAGCAGTAAATCAGTAAATCAGTAAATCAAACCACCATCCTCCAACCTCCTTGTCCAGCCGTGATCCATTGATCTATTGATCTATTGATTCAAGTCATATTTTTTACTAAAATTGTCATGTTTTACGTACCCTAAATCAGTATATTTAATGTACAACAACAAACCAAATACAACTTACGAGCGAATAAACTGGTAACATTAACAAAGATCAGCACCTAACAACAGTAAAGTAACTAACATAGCGCACAAAAACGTAACCTATTCACGCTTTGTCAAGCATATCTCTAACATATCAATGTTAATTTTACATTAACATGGTAATATTCAACAAAAAAGTTCACCATAATCTTAACAAAGTACCATAATACCTAAAGGCTAAATACAAACATAGTAAAGGTTTATCCTCTGTAAAGCTAAACTACGAATATAACATATTTATCACATAACAACCAGACAAATGAACAGCAATCATTAACAACTTAACCACTGATCTATTGATTCAATTCGTATTTTGAGTATCGTTTAAGTTAAACATAACATGAAAACAAATTCTTTATACACTGATCAACGAATATATGCTAACGTAGCAAAGTTTTCACATTAATAAAGCTAACATAGCATCACCCTTGAAAGGGTGTGAATCCTGAGATGGGGAATCACCCCGAAGGGGTGTAATTGGGCAATACCCCTCCGAAGGAGGGGTAAGGCCTCAACCCTTCGGGCTGAGGCCCAAAGCCCCCTTTGGGGTGATCCCCCATCTCAGGATTCACACAATTTCAAGGGGCGCATCCCCCTGGGTTTTCTCTCGGAAGGTAATGTGTTGCTTTAGATACTCTTGGTTAATGAAAACTGTTTATTCGTAAGTTAGGTACGTTATGTTAAATATTACTATGACAATGTGAAAATAACACTGATTTGTTTGAGAAATGATGAGTTTTTGTAAGATATTACTGTGTTAACTGACAATGATGTGTTAGAAATGTGAGCCTAGGTTAAGTTTTTGTTGAGTAATGTTAGGTTTGCCCTAGAATTTTGCTAATGTCAACGTTTATTCTAGTTCGAATGATGTTATACTCGAAACGAGTGACACTTTGATGAAGATAGTGTCAATTCATAGTTCAAGATGCTGGTATCTTTGATAGATTGGTCACTTTGTTAAGGGATTTTGTTAGATAATACGGTTTTACCTGTTGCTAATATGCGAGAAAAGTGGGAACATATCGAGTATTGTATGACCTGTTAGCTACTTTACCTTTGATAAGTAGGGAATTTTCAGGATGTTAGCAGATTATTCATACGCGAGGTATGTTAGGTTTTGCATGTACATTATATTCTTAGAGTTGAGGTTATGAATGTTAGCTTTATTGATGCGTAAACTTTGTTGCGTAAGCATATATTCGTATGTCAGTGTCGTAGGTCAGTATATAAATAACTTATTTTTTATGTATGTTTATCCAAAATGATACGCGAAATATGACTTGAATCAATAGTTCAATAGATCCAGGCGGGTGGGATGGGTAGGGGACTGCAGGATGGGTGGTTGATTTACTGATTTACTGAATTTTACTGCTTTAAAATTAGTAAAACTATTACGTTTACTGTGATACTTTATTCAAAGAACTTATTTTATGTTATGTTAGGATAAAATTTTGTTATTTTTATGTTATGTTTGGTTAAAACTTTGTTATGTTTGCAATTATTCGCTGGGGATTATGATATATAGACGAGGTTATGATGATTTTTTGTTAAATATTACGAGTTGATGTAAAAAATTTGTTAACGTTACATTATATTCCTTTGTCACCCCCATATAATGATTAGCAGGTTTATGCTAAATTTTTGTTAAATATTACGATGTAATGTAAAATTAACATTGATATGTTAGAGATATGCTTGAAAAAGTGTGAATAATTTACGTTTTGTTCGAAGTGTTAGGCACTTTACTGCTGTTAAAGTGCTGAAGTTGTTAATGTTAGTAGTTTATTCGTACGTATGGTGTGTTCAGATTGTCGTTGTAACATTATATTCTAGTTCAGGTTATGTTTATGTTAGCTTAACAGTTTATTCGTGTTTACGTTAGCATATATTCGAATGGTTAGTATATAAAGAACTTATTTTGTGTTATGTTTAACCGAAATGATATATACAAAA
This sequence comes from Trachelipus rathkii, assembly GCA_015478945.1. Lineage (NCBI taxonomy): Eukaryota > Metazoa > Arthropoda > Malacostraca > Isopoda > Trachelipodidae > Trachelipus > Trachelipus rathkii. The sequence goes on from JABUQX010135507.1 coordinate 6,463, forward strand.
TATGCATTGAATCAATAGATCAATAGATCAAAAGGTCATGGAGGGAGAGGTGGGGAGGGGTTGATGGTTTGATTTACTGATTTATTGCTTTAAAATCAGTAAACTAATGCAATTTACTATGATATTTATTCAAAGAACTTATTATTTAATTTTATGTTTGGATAAACTTTGTTATGTTTACACGTTTATTCGTTGGTCTGTATGATAATTAGACAAGGTTAAGATTAATTCTTGTTAAATATTACTGTGTCAAAGTAAAATTAACGTTAATGTTAAAGATATGCTTAGAAAAAGCATGAATAGGTTACGTTTTGTAATGCAATGGTAGTTACCTTTACTGGTGTTAGTGTGGAACTTTGTTAATGTTAAAGTTTATTCGTGCTTAAAGTTGTGGTTAGATTTGTCGTTGTACATTATTTTCTTAGTTCATATGATGCTATGTTAGTTTTATTAATGTGAAACCTTGTTATGTTAGCATATATTCGATGGTTAGTATATAAAGAACTCATTTTTGTGCTAATGTTTATCCGAATGATACTCGAAATGCTACGTAAATCATTAATGTTAATGTGAATTAACATTGATATGTAGAGATATGCTTGAAAAAGTGTGAATAGGTTACGTTTTGTGCGCTGTGCTAGGTACTTTACTGTTGTCAAGTATGGAACTTTGTTAATGTTAGTATTTATTCGTAGTTCAGGGTTTTAGGTTTTGTAATTGTACATTATATTCGTAGTTCTGGTAATGCATTTAGCTTTATTAATGTGAAAAACGATGTTACGTTAGCATATTCGTTGGTTTAGTAATATAAAGAATATTTTTGTACTATGTTGATCCGAAATGATACTCGATATGTGATCTGATCATTTGATCAATAGATCAATAGATTATCGAAGAGTAGGAGGGAGAGGCTGGAGGGGTCGATGGTTTGATTTTACTGATTTACTGCTTTAAACTCGGTAAACAATTACAATTTACTATGATATTTTAATTCAAAGAACTTATTTTTATGTTTTTTTTTTGGAAATTAAATTTTTT
>JABUQX010135507.1:15000-21166 GCA_015478945.1 Trachelipus rathkii
GAGAGTTATAGGGTCGATGAGGTCTAGAAGGATGCGAGTAGACACGCAGTTACTACATTTTAGTTCACGGCAGAATAGTGGAAATATGCGCGCTTCCAACAACTGAGGAAGTGCTAAGTATGAGGGCATATGATGAATTATCTATTGTCTTGAATCGAGGGCTGCGGAGTCAGCACGTGAAAGCCACACTTCCTCAAAACGCGCGATAGAGCGAATGCATCCGGGGCCACCGCCTTCCTAAGATTCATTTAGATTCCGATCAAGGCCGATAGCCATACTGATACTTTTATCCGTATATGGCGCCCTAATATAAATCATGATAATATATCAATTACTATATATGAAATATAATATACAGTAATATATAGAACTAATTATAGTATATATAAACACCTGAGTAGGAGAAGGAGGAGGTAAATAGGATAATACAGAAATTACGTATTTCCAAGGGTTGAATGTATGCAGATAGGACATCCCATAGCAATGGCCGCAAACGAAATTAATGTAATGGTAGTGTCGCGTTTCAGTCTGCGAGTATTAACAACAGATCATCAGAGCGAATAAGAGAAAGGAAGTGTTGATTCAACGACGACCTTAGTTGTTCAGACCTGCAGGTATGTTGCGCAGGGAGGAGTATTAGTATTGTCAGATGGTATGGATTAGAAAAGCATCTATAGGTATATGAAAAGAAATACTTAACGAAGAAATCTCAAACGCAAATTTTACAATGAGGACATTGGAACTCGATTCAACTGTGGTAATGAAAAATGACTCCCATAAATCTCTCTCATCAATGCATATATGTTTCGTCATATAATAGATTAAGTGACTCGCATACAGAGTGCACTAGTGCACGATTCTATTGTATCGCGAGAAGAAAGTATCCCAAAAATCACGATCTGCCTCAGCTAATATTGCGTAATACCTTGACTAAGTAGATGTATAGGAGAACCGAATTGAATATCTCAACGCTAATGACGATCATACACCATGCATCCTTAACAGGATAGATGATGTATGGTTTTCAATACGAGTTAATTACTTGAAATAGTTGAATATAAAAATAACGCTTTAAGAATTCTGGTGGCAATAAATGATGTTTCATACTATGTGGAAGCAACGATAATGCCGAATAAAGATTTTTCAAAAAGTTTAAAGCAACTCAGGATGATTATTTTATTTTGCAACACAATATTGATTGTTCTAACAGTATTTTTATAGCTAGCTCATGTCAACTGCTGGCTCAGATGTTCCGCATATTACCATTACTAGTTCAAACTCCACTTTAATCTGGCAGATATCTGAAATGTCCGTATTAAGTTCAGTCTCAAGCACACCGTCAACTTCCAATCATGTTATAAGAACGATAGAGAAACGCGAAATCTGCTACAGAACCTCACACACCCTTCCATATTGGACCATAGTTGAAATCAATGGAAAATAACAGAAGCACTTCAGTAAAGAATTATCTACAGTCCAAACACACGCATTCCAAAAGAGTGATAGTGGCACAGAATGATTGAAAAGAACTAGTCTAGCCGAAGGAAAAGAGTGCAGTATCTAGAATTAATAAGTGCATTATCAAGGTTGAGTTGTCGAGAGGCATAACCTGATTAGGAGCAAAGTGAATGGTGGTTGTATCTTTATAGAGAAGAGGCACAGTGCGCTTAAAGCATAGAGAACTCATAGGTGTCACTAACGAAGAATCGGATTGGGAAGTTGAGCGACTTGCTCGCGCTATGCTGCAACTAGTGATGTTCTCAATTTGTGAGAGAGTAATTAATTCTATGTCAGATGCTTGGGCCATAGATTCGATTGAGAAATACTGAATGGATGATTACGGACGTGATTCCTACCCACAGAACTCTACAAAGTCCAGGTAAAACCGAGGAGCGGATATAACACCTGATGAATCAATATTCATCTTAGTTCAATGTACACAGACTTTCACAAAAATGATGGCAAGTGCGTACAGAATTTATTGGATTGAGATATAGCAATCGGAAGTGGTCTGTTGGTGAGAGAGTTGACGAAACATCTTACGAATGTATATTGTGGGCTTGTGTTACTAGTTAAGGTAGTCATCAATTCATGTCAGCATGATAGCATAGAAATCGGAATATTGTGATGGGGAAAAGAGGCTGTGATGGAAGGGACGTGCATAATGAGGATATTGTATTGGAGGTCCCGTCCCTACTCACCTGAACACTCGGGTAAACAGTTAGAGATTTAATGAATTAATTCAGATTGGGTAGGGCTAAAATATCTTTCGCGAAAGAATACGGTTATTAGTATTTATATTTTGGCACAATAGAGCACAATATCTCAACCACATTCAACGGTAAAAATCTTAAAATAAGTTTATAATGTTGAGTAATATTATATAATACAGAGTTGTGATAGGTGATTTGCTTAGTTTATGCTGGTCTCCAGACAAGAGACATAATAAATTAGTGCGTTAGAGTTAGAAATTGTGTGATTATACTCTCAATAGGATGCAGAGTTATGAGATGTAAATGTGGATTGTATGTAAGGATTGAAAGTAAAGTCATAAAGAAAGTACTCAACGCCCTATGTGCATAAATCTGTACTTAATTACTCTGCAAACATCAGCATACACAGCACATACTAGTCACACACGAATCACTAGAATAACAAATAGACAACAGGAAGAAATTAGGAAAATCTAGATACTATTCGCTAGCTAAAACCTCGAAAAAACACATTTTTAAAACGATAAAACCCCTATTCAGCAGACAAATGATCTGAATAATAGTGAATAATCCTCTATGAAGTATATTAAACAATCACGCACTCACACGCTCTCACAAACAGAAATTGCGCGGTACAAAAAATATACTAGATTATGCTCAACTAAAAAAGATAGATGATTGATCCTAGTAATATCTACTGAATGAATGCATCACTAAAATATATATATATATTTATTAGTATGAACATTGATATCTCCAATAGGTAAATTATATATAACGCTAAGTAACCAAGTATATTTAGGATAAGAAATGTCTAAAATAATTACTATATCAAAGTTATAAAAAGGTTAAATAATCGAGGAATAATCATACATAATAAACATATAATATAAAATTATTGGATATTACTTATATATAGACTATTTCTATATAAATTACGATAACTTATAATATAGATATTTATAGATTATATTATATATATTAGAAATATATATATTCATAATAAGATTTTACGTTATTTATTACTTACTATATAAATATTTATATATATTATATACTAGTACATATATACTAAATAAATAGATAAGAAGTAATTAGGTTATCATTATAATAATAGTATTATATCTAGCTATCCTATATATATATTTATTTAATATAAAACCGTAGTCATTAATATAAAGACTGTCACCATATCATAAATAAATCGCTGTTTTAGAGAATCTACTATAACTATCATAAAACCTATATAGTGAATTATATATATATATATATATTATATTATATCACTATATATATAGATATAGTAATATATCATACGTATAACTATACGGTTATCATATATTATCACTATATTAAATAATATTTATATCATATATTATTATTATATAAATATAATATATTATATATTAATATTACTTATTTAGCATGACACTGTTATTAATACATAATTACATCTGTTTCATTCTTACACTGAGCCTGGACACGATCCAGGCCGTAAGCTCGCAGTAAGGAACGATGTTGCTCGCTGCATTAAGTAAAGATTCGTTCATACTGTATTTATATTTAAAATAAAAATAGTGTCTTAAATTATATTATATAATCATGACGTCATATATCGTAATTATATAATCTATTTTATACTTACTTCGCGAGCTACCTAACTCTCATTTTACTCTACTACGACCTCTCATCAATGTGTTCGAGTCCGATATCTCGGCTTCATAGGTATCTCGCTCTCTCTCTGCAAAATTTTCTTTTCTCATCCGGATCTATCTCATTCCAAGATATCCTACTCTTCTTCTTCCTCGCTCTAAAATCCTCCCCCAATTTTTAAGCACCTATATATGATAATATAATACACTATATAATATATAGTATGATATATATATATATATATATATATATATATAAAGAAATCTAATATGTTACAATCATATAAACTTTAAATAAACTTTAATTAAGATAGCCTTTCCTTATTTATACTTAAGAGAATGGCAACATCAAAGGTAACTTAGAGATCAAGCAACAATTTTACTAGGCTATGCAATTCATCATCGACCGGCAATACCAGATCTCCAGCCTCATTCGTTCCGATTTGGCAAGAACGTCAAGGCTGTTCTATTAATGCGATTGAAAATCAAATCAGCTAAAATTAATTTATATATAAGCCGGTATAGTTATCATTTAACAATATTACTCTTTATGCTTTCAATTTTACATTAATCTTACTTATTTATAAATTATTATATAATGGTGATAGTTACATTCATATATATATATTATTTGAACATAATCAATTCATCAATATATTAGAAAAAGAGAGAGAAATTATTTTTTCGCTATAAGCTTTTATTGTAATTATATTATTTAGTATATAATAAATTATAATAGATCGTATATATTATAATTCACTAATATATATAAATGTTTTAATATTACGTATGCTTAAATGAGCACTTATATTATAAAGGCAGCACGAAGTCATTAGGAGTATATCTAGTAGTACCTTTGAAGATATTAAAATTAATATATTTATATATAATATTATATATATTAATATAATAATAATTATAATATAATATATATAATAGTAATATATTATATTAATATTATAATTAATATATTAATTATAATATTATATTATATAAATTATATTAAGACCGTTATTTCGTTCCGTTTTATATCATGCGGCTTATGACCGCAACGTAAGAAATGCTCTGAGCAGACTCGTGTTTGGGCGCTCTGTCTTTTGGTCAAACAACTTTTCCGAGAAACGTGATATGAAACATCGCTTTTTCCAGACGTAAGGAATTTCCTTCAATTACTGTAAGGTAAATTGCCGAATTCTTATATACCTCCTTTGTGCTGTCAGCCCCGAAATTTAAGAAACGTTCTTAAGAAAAATTGAATAAGATGGCGTGCCAGTAATTGTGTGGTAGGCTTAACGATATATTCCTCTTATTTTTTGGACGCATAAACGTCTGTCTGGAATTGGTAATTTCAAGAATTATTAATATTTAAGATTCTCATTTAATAATAACATTTGAATCTTAAATTATAAATCTAATATTTCTTCTCAACGAATATTGGATAAACTTGCAAACCCAGAATCGTACAAATCATAAAAGATTGTTAAAAGCGAAATTCTTTGAACCCTTTCTTTGTCTATAAATAACCTATTTGTTTATTTAATTTTAATTTCCCCTCGTCTTATTCCAACTGAAAACATAACCACGTATCTACCATCACAAAATAGACGGACTTAGATACCCCAATCGTTGGCTTCATAAAAAGACCAAAAGATAAATCTGCTGAGCACGCAAGATATGGGAGCATTCGTTTAAACAGGAAAAATTCTGTTCGTGGGAACTAAAAACTTGTGGGTGAGCCTTATTTCTATCGAGCGTTAAAGCATAATAAGAGTACAAAATAACGAAAATACTTGTCTAAAATTTAAATATGCAAGGAAAAACTTAATAATCATTATTATATCGTAATAACTCTTATAAAGATTGGTAAGTAAATATCGTATTTAACTTTATAACAATATACAATAATTAATTTACGAATTAAATATATTTTAACAACATAAAAAAATGAAAATTAGTCCCAAAGTATATATTTTCTGACTTCCTAACATTTAATAACCATAACAATGCTTTCAATCTACACTAATACTTTACTTAGGGACTAATTTCTTATTTCTAATCCTCCTTCTAATCATTAAAAGATTAGCTGGTCTACTATTTAGATTAAGGTTCCAGAGCATAAGCAACACAAGCCTAATTAGATTAAATTGTTCTGATTGGGAAAGCGTGTTTTTTATTAAAGCTAAAAATAAATATTCTCCGTAAAAATAAATTTTCTTTAGCTTTTTTAAAAGTTTTAATGCATCTTAAAAAGTTATACATTTTTTTGAGATAGAAATATCTTTCCTTAACTCAAAACTCATC
>JABUQX010135508.1:0-11779 GCA_015478945.1 Trachelipus rathkii
ATGCAGATTTCATAGAATAATAACGCGTCACATATATCTACATTAGAGTTCCGCAGGACCAAGCGCCTGAAATTACGGTACTGTCGATAATTTATTTATTTTTCATCTTAAATTTTATTATGAGTTATATAATTTTTATTTACCGGTATTGACTTTCTCTGGTTTCCTGCTGCTTTCGAATAAGTTTTCGCTTGGTCGATTGCCTATTAAGGTGGTGCACAGGCCATGACTAACGTTGGGTGCACGCATGACAGATCATACATTTATCTACGTGTTACGTGAATGATTTGAGTACACCGGGTTGCAGTTTTCTTCCGGCGGACAAACCAATTTTCTCTGTTGTCCAGACCCATTTCAAGCATCAGAGAATTCATTATCTCACATTAAAAATTCACGCCTCTTGTAATACATTAGTCCATTTTCATACTTTCATCGCACAAATTATGGTCCACATACATATATAATATATCGGAGAAACCTTTAGTGATCATTATCTCACAATTTACTAAAACCTATATGATGCTAACTACGACAGTGGTCCTTTTAGTCTACAACTGCTATGAAGTATCTCAAATTCTATTGTTGATTCGTCTTCAATCCTGTACTTAACGAACCTTCTATAATAAGATCAGTTTAAATATTTTTGTGTTAAATAATCATGATTACTATGGTCCCCGACTTTATGCATTATGTAATTTTTAGTTAAATTTTGTTTATATTATTTTACTCACTCCTAGATTTACATTTTATGAGGTATTTAATTACTAAAATCAATACATATATTTATTAATATTATTATATGATTTATATACACTTAGTTTAATAAATTATTTTATATTATTTATTTTATTTGATATTGAATATGTGCTTGTTTTTTTTATTTGTTTTTTAGTTTGGCATTGAAAGTGATTATATCTTCACACTCAATAATTATATTATATATTTTGATCATTTATTTCTTGATTATTATTATTTATTATAGTATTAGTTAACTATTTTATCCTTCACAGGAATTTATCTCATTTGTAAAATTTTACCTTTAAATGTTATATTGATCTTTATCCTACTGTTTTATAATCTATTTTTTTTAATTTTTATATATGCTTTTAATTGTTATGTCGCATTGTCTTGAAGTGTAATGTAGACACTAAGCTAGGTATTGTACCCTAAGAAATAGCTTATGATTAAGATAGTTTTCCTTATTGAGTAGTATAATGTTCAGTAACATTAATCTTATATTCATAAAATGTTGATTTCCTCACCATAAAATAGACAGACCTATTAATGGTACGAGACTAATTATTATATATAGGATATATATTATATTATAATTAATTATATAAATATATATATATAATTATTATATATAATTTATAATTATATATTTAATATTATATAATATATATGTATATTATAATATATATATTAATTATAATATATATATAATCTATATATTATATATTATAACTTATAATATATTTATATATATTTACATATTTATATATTTTACATATTATTATATATATATATACTATATTAATTAATATTAATATTAATTAAAATATATTAATTTATATAAATATTAATATATATATAATATAATATATATTAATAATAAATTATATTATTTAATATTATTAATATATATATATATATATTAATTATATTTAATTTATCTTTATTTTTATTATTTATTTTTTTATTTATATTTATCCATTTATTTATATTATTTATTCATATATATTATTTTTACATAAGTACATTTTGTTTTTAATGAAAATAATTTGAGCTAAATTGTTAATTGTTTCGTCGCTTAAAGGGTGGAGCACTCTGTATTGCTTTTGATTCAATTTTTATAATTATTTAGACCAACAATAGAGAAGCTTCCTAGTATTCTCAATTATATCTTTCTCATCAGTAAATTTATAATATTATATATATAATGATATGATATATATTTGAATTAATAATGTATTATATATATATTATGAATATATTATATAATATATTATATATATATATTTATAATATATATATATATATAATATATATATATATGAAATTAATAGTATTAATAATATTATATTATTATATATATTATAATATATTCTATAATATATATTATATTTAATATATTATATATATATATGTTATATATATATATATATATATATTAAATTATATCTATTAATATATATAAAATACTGTTATATATAATATATATTATAATTATATATATATATTTATATATATCATAATATTATTATATATTATATATTCATATAGATAATTATATATTATATATTATGTATATATATATTTATCTATATATATAATATTATATATATATACTATATTATATATAATATAATTACTATATATATATAGTTAATAATATTAAGTATTAGCTTCATACTATTTCCTGACGGGAACTAACCTTATGGTTTATTCGCACCATAGTAATCTACGGCGATAAGTGATCCGATCTAGATAAGCCTATAGACATTTTCCTAATTAGTTCAGATATTTCACTCTGAATACCCAGCGTTGCGAATACGTAAGATACGTATTATATAATATATATATATATTTATATATATTTATATATTATATAATAATTATATCATTATCCTATATTAAAAAAAAACTATAAAATATGTATTGATAATATAAATTATAAATATATAGTAATAATAAATATTTCATATATATTATTATATAAGGAATATATTAAATATTATGTAATGAATAATAATATGATAATTATATAATTATATATATATATAATTTTTTTCAAGGGTAGTTAGGAAATGTTTAGGAGAAATGACAGTACTTAAAGTAAGCTTTAATTTAAATAAATTTAATATTGTGAGTCAACTGAATGATAAACAAAATAATAATATATTGATTTTCAAATGCGTGACAGATGATACAGTAGATATATAGAATGTTGAAATTATATATTATTTAGGTTTTATAAATTTTTGAGTTTTATTATATCACTCTAGTAAAAGTAACCCATAGTAAAAGGATATAAGAATACCATACAGGATATCCAAAAATAATTTATGCACTTTTTGTGTTTATAGTATACGTGTATTAATTATTTATTATTTTCTTTGCATTATGACAGTAATATTTAGGGAATATATTAATTATTTATATAAATTAGGAGATGAAACATCATTAGGCAGGTAAGATTATTCCTCAGCTGAGTATACAATTATTCGAGAGCACTCATAGCTTAATATACTATGAGTTGATTTTCCTTCAATGAATACAATAAGTTAATTAATTAATCAGTACGTTTAATGTAGTTCTCCTTTATTTATAGTACTTTAATACTAGAATTATTGTAAGTGTTGAATATATCGAGATTGTATCAAGGTTTGATGGATTTAATAAAATTCTCGATGAGGGATTGATATAAATTATATATATATAGTATATATAGCGTGATATTATTAGCGTAGAATATACTCATATATGAGGAATAATAGTTTATCTTATAGATTAAAGCTTAGATATCCATGTTCATTAACGCCGTTAGGCGTGTGAATACCTTTCATTACATGTAGCCCGGTGTAAAATAGTAGAACCAATCGTTATTATATTTCCTGTTAACTTCTATACTGATATATAATCTCGTTTTATAGTGCCGAGAAAGCAGTACGACGGTATAGCATTGACATTCTTTTATCTCTTTTCTCTTTCTTTAATGCATTTAAAGTAAAATGGTACAGATCTTCAACTACATCTTGTGAATTAACGTTAGCGCGTTAAAATTTAAAATATATTCTTAATCTGCATAAACACGAAGAGGGGTTTAAAATTTAAAAAAAATTAACACTTTTTTTCTGATGAGTTTATGAACAATATTATTTCGTATTACAGATATTAAACTTAGCATTATAGTATCGATTTCCGATAACAGATATAAAAGTACTTTTTATATCAAAAATTTCCTAACTTCCTCTACAATATGGACTTTGAAAGATGTCTGTTATTATTTTATTCGACTTACATTATTATCGGTTATATATTATCTTAGTTAGCCGTTTAGTGTTAAATGCTTTTATCTTATATTTTTTTTTTTCAAGTGCTGAATTCTCATTTCATATTGGCTATTGATATCTAGTGATAAATAAAAAAAAAAAGATATGTGACTGCCTATATCTACTGCTACATAGCAGTTAGAAAGATAACTAGCAATGTTACATTCGGGTTAACGCTTTACTAAAAGCAACAAGGCGAGAGTTAACGCTTCCTTTTGTGACTAGTGAAAATCATAAGTTCACAAAGAGGAGGTACGCATATTTTCTTTTTCCAAAACCATCTAGAAATTTGAGATAAGATAAGTGTTTATGATATTAATCGAGTACGGGTGTAACCGTACTTCAAAATAGTAGGAATAGGGTAAATATAATTATGGTTTTTTATTTCTCTTCGTATTGAATTCAATCTCACTATTAACTTCGCCTTGAATTCAACTCATTTACAGAAAGAAATTATTATTTAGTATAAATATATATGTATATATTAATAATATATATATAATTAAATAGTTATATTATATTATTATACTATAATATATATTTATATAGTATTATATATATATTTAATATATATACTATAATATATTATATAATCATATTACATATATTATATATGTATTATATATTATATATATATATATGTTAAATATATACTATAATATATATATATATATATTATATATTAATTATATTATATATTAGATATATATAATTATTATATATAAATATATATATATATAATATATAAATATATTATTAATATAGTATATATCTATTATTATAATATAATTATATTTATATATATCTTATATATTGTATTATTATAATTATATATATATATATATATATATATTATATATATATTATATATATTTTATTATATATATTATTTATATATATTATAGTAGTATATATTATATATTATATATAGTATATATATATATATATAGTCTATAAATATTATATTTTTATATATATATATATACTATAATATATATAGTATATATATATATATTTATATATAGTAATTTTTCATTAAAACTAATGGTTTGATTATTTGGCAATCAATCAATAAAAGAGAAATTAAGCATCTATAATTGACTATTCCCTACATATTTTTGAAAGAGCGGTTAACGGTTAACATTACATTAACTTCATTTACGAGTTCTTTACGCGATAAGCGCTTTAATGGTTAACGCTGCATTTAATTGTTTTTGTTAACGCAGTTAACGGAGGTTACGGCGTTAAGGGCTTTGCTTCATTAAGGTGGGCCACGCTATACTGATAGTATATATATATAAGTAATTATTATATATATATATAATATTATATATATATATATTATATATATATATATATATATGTTTGGAGCATACTTTTTTTATTTTCACCTTTAAAAAGGGTAGTGAAAGTTGTAACCATTTTATTTAATCATTACACAATGCTAAAATAAATAATAAATTGCTTCTACTGTCTCCAAAGGTTTTAAAGAATTTTAAAACTTTATTGGTCTCCTTCCTACATGTAATGAAAAAAGGTTCCATGAATATTAAAGCTAAATCTCTACGTAAACTTTCCCATGATATCTCGCAAACTATCCCTCATCGAGAATTTTATAATTCCCCCAAACAATCAAAAGTCAAAATAAATACATAAATACTAAAATGGAGAACTACATTAAATCGTAAACATACTTTAAGAAAGATAGTTCAACCTCGTTTTCTTATAGATAAGTATTACTAGGCTGATCCATTCAGGGTGGACTGTAAAAAATAATAGTCCAAAATGTACTGTAATATAAGTAAAAAAATCTAACCGTGTATTAAATCTTGGGAAAAAAATAGCACTAGGCAGTTGTTTCCTTGTCCTTTCCTTTACATGGTTCTGTTACTAGTAAAAACAAAATTTAACCAATCACATTCTTAATACAACTGCTTCTCAGTTGAATCAAATTTTTTTTCATTCAGTTGATTCCATAAATTTAAATAAGCTCTTAGTACGAGTGACCTAATATTTCCACTACCTGAAAAAATTTATATATATATATATATATATATATATATATATATATATATATATATATATATATATATATATATATATATATATATATATATATATATATATATATATATCGTGTCACAAACGGTAGAGTGGATCAATAGTAAGGGAAAATGCAAGGCACAAGGGTACGGGTTCGGATACTAGGTAGCAATAACCTATAGTTGTTCCCTCAGAATAGGGGCAATATATATATATATATATATATATATATATATATATATATATATAGTATAGTATATATATATATATATATATATATATATATATATATATATATATATATATATATATATAATACACACACATACATACATATGAGAGAAAGAGGAGAGAGAGAGAAGGAAAGAATGGAAGGAAAAAAAGGAATATGGAAGGAGGATATTATTATATATGTATATAAATATATATATATATATATATATATATATATATATATATATATATATATATATATATATATATATATATATATAGAGAGAGAGAGAGAGAGGAGAGAGAGAATAAACAAATATATGGAGTGGAATGATGGACATATAGTTCTGAATATCTCTAATGGAAAATGGACCATGGAACGAAAGAATGGATAATGGAATATATAAATAAATATAAATAAGATATACATAGTGGCCAGAAATAAAATTAATAATAACTAAATGAACGAAATAAAATCAATATATAAAAAAAAAATAAATAAATAAATAAACAGTTATAAGTCAATAATTGATGTTTTAATAACCTCAAACTTGGAAAAGAAAAAAACTAAAAATCACAATCATAAAGTCGGCCAGAACAATTATTCAAACAAAATTAACTTAATTTAATTAAGGTCGAGTGACAGGATTGGAGACGAAACACAAAAATTGAGACTTCATAGCAGTTGTACGGGCCACTGTCGTTGTTAAGACTAGGTTTAAGATTGTGAAATGAACAAAGGTTCCGAAATATGTAGGTTGGTTGGATAGAAGTTTGTGCGAGTATAGTGAAATGGGAATGATTAAATATTTTTATTGTGAGAATGATCTCTGATGGCAGAATGGGTCGGGGAACAGAGAAAATTGTTTGTCCGGGAAGAAACGCCACGGTGCTCATCAATCCTGACTGTAAGTTGACGTTGGGTGCTACCCACGTAGATGGCTGTGCAGTCATCACAAGAAAACTTGTAAACAACAGAGGACCTAAGAGCAACGGGAATTTTATCCTTGTGATTTAAGATGGAAATATTAAAAGACGAGGTGAAAATGAGATTGACGTTGAGTTGAGGATAGTGATCCTGTAGGACCTGCGATAGATCTTTTTTTAGTTTTAAGTAGATGGGGTCGTAATATGGCAATCTGATAAAAAGGTCTTGTTTTTTAGCTTGACTTTAAATAAGTTTGGTGTCAAATCTGGCATTTAAATAAATATTAATAGATTTATGGATTAATGAAGAAGGAAAATAATTAGAAGTAAAAAATCTATGGAGAAAGTTAAACTCTTTATGCATTAGAAAACAGGAAGAAGTTAAATGGTAGGCTCTTTGTAGAAGTGTTTTCTTGCTATTAAATTTGTATACTAGAGGAGTATGACTAAAAAAGTTTAATCCAAGACCAGTGAATGTCTTTTTTTTCTATAGATGTCTGTAGTAAAGTCGGAAGATGATTTATTAATTATAAGATCGAGAAAAGATAGAGAATTGTTACTCTCATATTCTCTAGTGAATTTAATGTTGTGGAGTTGAGTATTAAGATAATTAAAAAACGGGGATACATTGTTTTTATCTGTAAATAATAAAAAGCATCGTCCATATACCTCTTATAAAAAGAGGGTCTGAATTGGGGTGGAAATTGGTTAAGCCAAATAGTTTCGTAATGATTAAGGTAAAAGTTTGCTAAGGTGGCGCTAAGGGGGGAGCCCATAGCTAGGGAATTAGATTGGCAATATAGTTAATTAAAGAAGAAATAAGTGTCCCTTAGTTGCCAAATCGAGTTAAATACTTAAATTCCTGTCTATTAAAATTGTTGAAAGCCATCGGTGGAACCAAAAAAATAGTGTTAATGATAAGATTAATACATCGTCAATAGAATATTTGGTAGAGGATTCAATGTCGAAACTGGTCATATGAAAGGTGTGTAAATTGTTAATAGAAAATAACCAATCTTTAAAATCGTAAGAATTACTTATGGTATAAGTGTTTGAGGCAAAGGGGGATAAGAGGGGGACTAAAAACTTAGCAAGGTTATAAATATGGGTTTTATATGCTGCTAATATAGGATGAATAGAGATGTTTGGCTTATGGACCTTTTGTAAACCGTACAGGATACCGGGGGAAGAGCCTCTGGAATACAGGTTATCGAAAGTGGATTTGTTTATTTTATCAGATTTCAGGAGCTTACGTAAATTTATATTCAATATATCTTCAATTTATCAATTTATATTCAATTTATCTTTTTATAAGAGGTATTTCGAAGTGTCGGACAGAACATTAGTTACCTTATCGATATAGTCGGATCTATTTAAAATAACTGTCCCTAGCCCTTTATCAGGCTTGCAAAAAATTAACGAATGATCTGATTGGAGGGACTTTAAAGTAAAAAAATCTGATTTAGAAATTCAATAGAAAAAAACTTTTGAAGGTTTAAACTTATAGTAATAATTGAAAACTATGTTTTGTTTTATGGGAAACTAATTTAAAATCGGCTTTGTAAATATCAAAAGTAAATCAGTTTTTCAAAAGACTGCAAATAGATCAAATAATCAATGCGGAAACGCGGTAAGCAAAAATTAAAACCCAAACGTAGTAATCTTTTTTCGCCTAAAGTCAGTATTTTAGAAGAATAATTAAAAATTAAATTATCAGGATTACGTAAGCTCCTAAAATCTGATAAAATAAACAATTCCCAATTTCGATAACCTGTATTCCAGAGGCTCTTCCCCCGGTATCCTGTACGGTTTACCAAAGGTCCATAAGCCAAACATCCCGATTCGTCCTATATTAGCAGCATATAAAACCCATAATTATAACTTTGCCAAGTTTTAAGTCCCCCTCGTATCCCCCTTTGCCTCAAACACTTATACCACGGCCAATTCTTACGATTTTAAAGATTGGTTATTTTCTATTAACAATTTACACACCTTTCATAAGACCAGTTTCGACACTGAATCCCTCTGCACAAATATTCCTATTGACGATGTCATTAATCTTATCATTAACACTATTTTTAGTTCCACCGATATTTTCAACAATTTTAATAGACAGGAATTTAAGTATTTACTCGATTTAGCAACTAAGGACACTTATTTCTTCTTTAATAATGACCTATATTGCCAATCTAATTCCCTAGCTGTGGGCTCCCCCCTTAGCAAATTTTTACCTTAATCATTACGAAACTATTTGGCTGAAACAATGTCCACCCCAATTCAGACCCTCTTTTTATAAGAGTTATATGGACGATACTTTTTTATTATTTACAGATAAAAACAATGTATCCCCTTTTTTTAATTATCCTAATACTCAACTCCACAACATTAAATTCACTAGAGAAGATAAGAGTAACAATTCTCTATCTTTTCTCGACCTTTTAATTAATAAATCATCTTCCGACTTTACTACAGAGATTTATAGAAAAAAGACGTTCACTGGTCTTGGATTAAACTTTTTTAGTCATACCGATCTAGTTTTCAAGTGTAATAAAATGAAAACTCTTCTACATAGAACCTACCATTTAACTTCTTCCTATTTTTTAATGCATAAAGAGTTTAACTTTTTCCATAGATTTTTCACTTCTAATTATTTCCCTTCTTCATTAATCCACAAATCTATTAATTTTTATTTAAATGCCAGATTTGACCCCAAACTTATTTATAGTCAAGCTAAAAAACAAAACCTTTTTATCAGATTGCCCTATTACGACCCAATCTACTTAAAACTAAAAAAAGATCTATTGCAGGTCCTACAGGACCACTATCCTCAACTCAACATCAATCTCATTTTCACCTCGTCTTTTAATATTTCATCCATCTTAAATCACAAAGATAAAATCCCGTTGCTCTTAGGTCCTCTGTTGTTTACAAGTTTTCAGCCATCTTCGTGGGTAACACCCTACGTCAACTTACAGTCAGGATTGATGAGCACCGTGGCGTTTCCTTCCCGGACAAACAACTTTCTCTGTTCCCCGACCCATTCTGCCATCAGAGATCATTCTCACATTAAAAATCACGCTCTTAATCATTCCCATTTCACTATACTCGCACAAACCTCTGATCCCACCAACCTACATATTTCGGAATCTTTGTTCATTCACAATCTTAAACCTAGTCTTAACAACGACAGTGGACCTTTTAGTCTACAACTGCTATGAAGTCTCGGTTTTGTGTTTCGTCTCAATCCTGTCACTCGACCTTAATTAAGTAAGTTAATTTTGTTTAAATAATTATCTGGCCGACTTTATGATTGTAATTTTAATTTTTATTTTTCCGATTAGTTTGAGGTTATTAAAACACAACAATTATTATAACTGTTTATTTTTTTTTCTAGTTTGCATGATTAATTTGTTTTCTCACCATATTTATTGACTTTATTTTTATTATTTTTATTTTGATGTCATTTCTGTGTCCTTTGTATAAAATTTTTTTACCTTAATGTTATTATGTTTTTCCCTTCTGTTTTTTTTTATTATTGTTTCTCAGTGATATTGTAGTGCATTGTCCTGAGGATGGGAACATTTATTTCTCGAAAACGTTGGATTAAAGTTTTCAACTAACATATCTCTCATTGTGTTAATATTAAACATACATACATACATACATACATACATACATACATATAACATATACATACATATACATATACATATATGATTATATATATGAGCATATATATATGAGCATAGAGGAGAGGAGAGAGAGAAGAGAGGAGAGTTCTATACACTCTCTTACACAAACACACCTATCTTTAATAAATATGAGTACATAAATATTAAACAACACTTTTTAACCTCCATTCATAAATAGGTTAGCATTTTAATATAACTTTGGAATATATTGTTCCTTCGTTTCGCATCATGATAAAGTGTTCGAATGGAGCAAAAAGAGGACTCTTCTTCTTCTTCTTCTTCTTCTTCTTCTTCTTCTTCTTCTTCTTCTTCTTCTTCTTTTGGTATAGTTAATTTCGAGACACTTCATAATGAATCTAAAAAGATATATATCAAATGTCAAATTAGAAAAGGTTTTTGGTTATTAAAATTTTATGTTGTTTAAAATATTTTAGATGAAATGTTCTTAAAAAAAATCACATTCGCTGATCTACATATTTTGTCATATCGCATCGTATAAACCAAAACCAACAATATTACCTTTGTAATACCCCTAATTTATCTTTAATATATATATATATATATATATATATATATATATATATATATATATATATATATACTATAGTATACTATATATATATACATATATATATATATATATATATATATTTAGCCAACGGGATAAAAAATAAAATAAAGGCCGAAAGTACCTTGTGAGAATAAAATTGTTCAATCTTATGGACGTGAGAACAAAAATTAATATGGAAAGTTTTGAATGTGAAGAATATGGTGGAAGAGAGAGGAGAGAGAGGAGAGAGAGAGAGAGAGGTGGAATATAGGATCTAATACTATGATATCTCACATTAA